>JARLTB010000291.1:7325000-7567500 GCA_030141615.1 Unio pictorum
AACAATATTGCATGTGCAGACAGACAGACAGGAGAATATGATATATCTCTGCCTCAACAAAATCTTTTAGACATACCTTTCTTAATGGAAGTAGAGAGCAATCTATCCATTGAATCATCCTGTCCTTTTTCAGATACTTTGGACTCTTTTCCTTCCTCAATACCTTCGATGACAGTATGTTCCTGATCAAAATGGGTAAATATTTGTTAACATAAAATATAAGCATTCAGCTCGTAAATTATGATAATGAATATGACAATTTTAATCAGGTTACCATAAGGTATTATTATCGAACACACTTTAAATAGCTATAATTTCAATTTCCAGTCAATGTGCATTTCTGGACAATTGTAATCATTAAACAAGAATAAAAATGGCTTTCAAGTGGTACTAATGCTTAACATACTGCTTAAAGCATTAGAATGTAGATAAATGGAATACAACGTTCAAAATTAAGTACAACACTATACAATGCTGTATGCTTTTACATACTGCTAAATGTAATACAGCGTTCTCATTCAAGTACACCATTATGCGATTCATATGTAGAAACTGGTGTGTTAACACTGCTAATAATATCTATGAAAGTTAATGACATGCTTTCTTCACGTCACCTTAAAAATGTAAATATAGAAGTTCTCACTTCATAAACATTCTGCAGATTTGTCATCTTATCAACCAGCTGCCGCCATCTTATCTGTTAAACTACCTATTCAGTACCAAGAAGGCTCTCGTCATATTATACTGTAAATATCAAGCTGTTTAAATTTGTTCTCTTCTTTTCAAAAGCTGCAAATTTGCATGATATGCATTTTATTATTTCAGACAAATTTGGTCAAATTATGTTGCGTCACATGTGATAAGTCATTCCAATTTTTTTTCTTGCTTTTGATAACAATATACAGTTGCAAAGAATCATCTGACCAACTTTATGGTGATATAGTTTCTTTCAAAATTTGGTTAAATTGTGTTGACAAGATTTGGATAAAGAACGGTTTTATGGTGTAACTATTTGTATTACATTTGAAAGTGGAATGACATCATTTGTACAGATGTGAAAGACTTCAATGCTAGGATGCTTTCTTCCTTGTTTGGTCTGAAAACAGTTTGTCAGTTTGTGAGGATCTAATAGCAAGGGAAGTTGACCCAATAGCCAAGAAATATCACATGGCCTCATTGCCAGGAGAGGTGGGTCTGCTTTATTGCCAGGGATGAACAGAACATTGTTTGATGATACATATGAGAGTCAGACATTTCTAATCATTGCAAGGGAAATTGCATTTGACATCTCTTGTATTATATATCAATTTAGGAACATAATAATCTTAATATTATTTTGTCTACAGAGCAATGTTTATTTCTCAGCAGTATGACACATAATTCAAATCAACATAAATCATTCTTTTCTAATACATCATCATTGTGGCAAAATAAAAATGTAAAAAATTGCATTTTCTGATATTTAACACTCTTCTAATTAGTTCCACCCATTCAGTATCAGAGACTTGGGTAAAATTTGGAATTCATTTGTGGTATGTAAAATGTAAACCCAAGTGACATTAAATAACATAGAGAGCATAATACTGTGATTTTTTTAAGTGTTAAATTCAGTCTCCTATATTTTTCCAGATGTATAACAGTCTTCTGATTAGTTCCACCAATTCGGTGCCAGAGACTTGGGTAAAATTTGGAATTCATTTATGATAGAAAGCAAAATGTCACAACCTAACTGACATTAAATAACACAAAGACCATAATACTCTAGATTGTTAAGTGTTAAATTCAGTCTCCTATAAAACGTCATATACACCTTAATTGTCTAGCACTCACCTGATTCGCGAACCAGAAATGCAAAACTTTGCACGACTCTATCATGTGGTCATCAAACTCACAGCATACTTCTTCTTCTTCTTTCAGTCTGGATAAAGGAATCAGGCTGTTGATACTGACACCACTGTATTTAGGACATTGTATAAAGTACTCAAACTTCAGACCCTTGCCTAGGTATCCAATAATCTTTTCCAGATTTGTGGTTATGAACTTTCTCACCTCAATGCACAGCTTTGAAGATGGAGTCTTGTCCTTGATTCCCATTCTTGTGACTCTCAGAAAGATAACATGCTCTCTAAAATGTAGAGTCAGTTTGTGATTTTCTTTCAGCTGAAAAACGCAGCAGCCACAAAATATCAGGTTCTCTTCTATATGCTCTTTCTTCTTTTTGGCAACTGGCCAGTGAGCAATACAGGCAGCAACAAGTCTGTGAAATATTGCACTGGGTAGAAAGTTACCTGTGAAGACATAGCACAGTACTGGCGAACTCTCCATCTCATTATTCGGTTTCGGGCTGATGATTTCCTCTGGCGTTTTCTGCTGAAGCATGCATGGAGCAAGAAAGTAATTCTCATCCTGTTAAATAAATTGATTCATTTTCAATTGGGATACAAGGCAGAGATTACATTTTTAGCCCGAAATAATATACAAAGCACCAGTGTGAAAAAAAAATACTTTAACAATCTATAGATGCCATCGTCGATAATTTAGTTCATTTTCTTTAAAAATGTGTGATCAAAAAAATAATGCAGGTACCTAAGCTTGTTTAAGATAACTTCTACTAAAACTAAAAAAGGTATCCATTAATCAATCATAAACTTGTCTTGCATGGTCGATAAACCATTGCACATTCTTACATTTTTCAGAAATAAGAAAGTAACCAAATAAATAATTCAATGTTTCATATGAAGCAAATTTCATAATTTGATGCCATTCCTGAATTTATTCAAATAAACAAAACGATTTAATCAAGTATCATACATCATACTCAGATGCCTAGTGGTTAGAGCACCTGTCCCAGACGTTTGAGGTAGCTGGTTCAAGTCATGCCAGACACTAAAAAAAAAGACTAACAGCTGCTTCGCAAGACTTTCAGTATTGTTACATGTCTGAGGCAAGATGACCCACCGTTAGACATCTTTGTAGACTGCTGCACTGCATACAGCCTAATCATATGACTGAACATTTACTAAAGCCACGTTAAAAATCCAAACCACAAACATCACACACACTATCATGCATGCCTTTCATATATGACATTCCCTTTCTTTTCCTCAAATCTCTACACAATGTTTGACATGCTTTAATTGACAATTTCTTCTCAATTTTACCTCTTGTAATATGCAGGCAGAGTTGCATTCCACTGATTGCAAATTGTAGATGTAGTTATGGCATTGGCCAAAGTGTGTTGAGTTGCTTTGTTCAGTATTCGGTCCATTCTTGTTACCGACTCTCATGTATTCTTGAGACCGAATCCCATGCATTCTTGATGTATTCAGAGTGGGAAGAGATAAGCTATGTTTCGTCTGTTGGAAAATGGCTATAGAGACGAAAATCTAACATCACAGCCACGGCAGTTATATCGCATTCTAACTGCTGTGTTTCATCACAAGCCATCTGATCTATATGTATGGAGTGTGGCCTTGTCATCCCAAAAGCGGCAATATCACTGTCAATGGCTGGGGTTTGAAACTTAAAAACTAGTGTGTGGCAAAGAACTGCCAATAAACCGATGATAAAAGCATGATCAGAATGTCTACAACTCTACCAGAACGTGGAAGAAATTGAAGTCAGGCTTTTCGTTTCCATCATAATTTCAACAGATGTTGTAGCTCTGGTCCAAGTTGTTGATGGAGTGGGAGATGGATAAACTCCAGGGGTAGAAAATGTCACCAATGGAGGCTCCAAAGGCCGAATCTTCATGTTCCATCGGATAGTGTAGAACAAATGACAGCACTGGAGAACAAGAACCATCATGAGGTGAGGCTAAAGTTCCCTACAATGCATGAGTCTTAGCTGGTGAAGAGTGCCAACGTCTGTCACTAACTAGATTAAAAACCATGACCTCCACACTGTTGCCAAGTGAAGAGTCTATTGTTGAAATTGCGACGTCACATCTGTTGAGGAGTGAGGAGCAATTTTTGACATTGTGATGAATGAGTGTCTTGAGCTTGTGGAGGTATGAGGGTTAGACCGGTCCTGCATGTGCCTGCAAATGTCGGGGTCGACATAGTGGAAGTCGGGTTGTTAGTGATTGAGCTCATAATATTGACATTTTAACCCCTTGTGATCCCTATTATATGGTTAAGGCTGGTGTCAACGCAAATAGGCTATCCATCTGAGAGGATATTAGGATCATCAGTTAGGGCAGTTGGGATGTTCAGTCCATATAATCTGTCCGTATGTCTGTCGAGTG
The DNA here is from genome assembly GCA_030141615.1 of Unio pictorum. Classification (NCBI taxonomy): domain Eukaryota; kingdom Metazoa; phylum Mollusca; class Bivalvia; order Unionida; family Unionidae; genus Unio; species Unio pictorum. The sequence goes on from JARLTB010000291.1 coordinate 7,329,247, forward strand.
AGAGGGAACTTGGCTGTTTGTTACCTATGTCCCTTACTGTTAACAATAGGAATCGATTTGATGCCCTGAGGGGGCATGGTAAAGGTAGTTGCCAAACATGTTGAGTTTTGTAGCGGTGACCTGGGTGAAGGAGCTGTTTCAGAGCATTTTAATGTCTGGAGCATCGTGACTGATGGGTAAGTCAATTTATCTACCTTGTCCACTAGGAATTTTTACATCGCATATAAGCCGACCCCCAAACCGAACAGGTATAAACACTAAAAAAGGCATGACCTTCATAAAATTTGACTGGCCCACAACTCTGACACATCTGAAGATACACGAGGTAAGTTATAAAAGCATTCATATAGGCAAATATATATTTTAAAAAAATACATATATACTTATCTAGAGGTTGGCATACATAGTTATTAAAAAGAAATGATACAAACTTGTTTTAAAATGTATTAAATTGTCTGTTTTCTTATTGTTTTTACCTAATTTAGATTTGTGTTTAATTTGATGAAATGATGACAAGAATTTAGCAATCGAGTTGCTGTACCATTACCTTTCCCTTCTGACTCAATTATTGTTTGTTTATGTATTATTGCATTGGACTTTTTATATCAGTGTACCCGTAATTACGTTTTTACTTTGCTTTAAAATTGCAAATACATAACTCATTAAACTGTAATCCCAGTATAATAACACAACGAACAACAAGATGAAGGTAACCGCGTTCTACAATAGTGTGTGTTATGCAAGCACCAGCAATTGATTGACAAATAAAGTATTTCCAATTTTATTGATCTAAAGGTACCTAAATAGGAAGCCTCATGGTAATATACATGTGGTGGCTATTTTTCCCCTTACTGTATATCCGTCCTTATTCCCTTATTGTAAACTCATAAAGCATTTGGTATTGTTTACTTTAAAACATGTATTAGTCTTTAAGGACACATTTGCACATGGTATGTTTTTTCATTGCTTTGATTTTAATGATGGTAATTAATGAACATTGGTACATTTGGTATACAAATGACAGGTGTTCACTCGTGTAAATTTCTTTCGCGGGAGAGGCGCTATAGCATATGGAGTAAGTGATCATTCTTGGGATAGAAATTAATTGTGGATGATTTTGTTGCTGTGGGTTTTATTTTGTTGTGGTTTATTAATTTTTTTTGTGTTGATGTAGAGGTAGAATTTAATTGAATAATCTTTAAACTTAACATTCTATTTAGTGAAGAAGCGAATTCTTTCTAGTAAAGTAATTATTTTGTCACAACAATAATTCACAGGAGATACAACAGAACAGAACATGTAGGACTTTTCTTGTTTAGAAGAAATGAAAGTCGAAGATATAATGTAATACTCCAAAGTTCTCTGCAAAAAATTGAAAGAGATTATGAAATCGGGTCGTAGGCGTGGAGTTTGTTTTCTTCCTTTTGGCATGAAAGTTCAGAGTTATGGTATAAGATAACTTACATGAAAGAAAAATACAACTCAGCATTTATGGTTTTAGCATAATTTTGATGCATTTCTTCTGAACTCCATTATTGTATTTTGGACATATAATTTAAGTTAAGTGCAATGGTGCCTATGATTCAACTCGATGTACGTAATTCAGCGTGTAATCAAACCATATAGAGTACAGAATAACCTATCCTCTTAAGTAAATACAACCAACCCGCAAATTATCAAGTCTGTATTTACTTTTAATTAATTTAGTATTGAAATCAGAAAATATGCTTATGCAAAATATTAACAAAATCATTCAAAATACTTTATAACAGTTTGACAATTGTAGGGTCACAGAAAGCTATTTTTTTACACATCTAAGTCTTAAGACAAGGAAAAATGATCTTTTCGTGTTCCAACATTTACAACCATTACAGTAGTCAACAAAAGACTTAAAACCTGTCAAGTGTAGACTATGGCCAGCTGATAAGCTGACCCTCTTTTTCAAGACCTTTATTTCTTCCTAAATTATTTGGCTTATATGCAAGTATATATGGCATTTTCATCAAGTTTCATTATTCTATACAGCTATGTTTGCTTGGTGGGTGTAAATAACAGCATGGTAATAAGCAAATACAAAATCCTGACCAATAAAGTATCACACATAATACAAATAACATGCTAGCTCATTCGTCCAAATGCTTCCTAAAAGTAATTTCCAAACCTTTACCATCATTATTTACATATTGTATCCAGGAGTTGTGTTGTGTACCAATCTGCATGTCTGTCATGACTGGGTGAGTGATTGGTAAATGTGCACGATTCACGTGCTTCATGAGTATTAAAATCAACTTCCCACCATACTAACAAAAAGCTTCTGTCATTTATACTTCAGTTCTTGAGACAGAAAACACCTTGAGCAGTAAGGGTCATGAAGATGAAGAGCACTTTTCTTTTATGCAAGTGAACGAACAGGGATGGAATATAATTTGGAAAAATTATACAAATAGTCTAGTATGGTATCATTTGTGTTTTTATGTGATACAATTTTATATGCCGGTGTGAGGGTTGTGTAGTTTGCTTTGTATTTGTGTCTGTTATATTCTGTATTGTATTTGTCTTGTATTCTAAGTATGTGCTTTGTATCGTTTTAGGATTCTTTCGTACCATTTCATCTCACAATAAATCCCACAATCGACAAGCGAGTGCTATAACTTCAACCCTAAATCAGACAGAGCTCACACTAATAACTAAATGAATTTAACGCTGAAGGCAAGCTTACTAAAACAAATCATGCTGTACATAAACTTGCCTTGGTTTCTTTTCCTTCTTCACTAATAATCATATGACTGAAAATTTATTAAATGGAAAATTCTTGAAATCCCGCACTCTTTTATCACTCGGTTCCAGGTAATAATAAATATCCAGGAAAAGCTCATCAATCCGCACAGGAAGCTGATGAAAACCTAGTCCTACGTATAAGACCCGACGCCAATATTTATGTTTAGCGCCATAACAAAATCAACATGTGCTATGTCTTACAGGTAGGACTAATGAAAACCGAAAATGAAGCCGGATATGGTAAAGTACTAAGAAACATACCAGACACAGAAAAACCAGATACAGAAACACGGCAGCGGAAACTTAATGTTTTTTAAAAAACAATAAGGATTGTTTTTTTTCTTGATTTGCTGAAAAATCGGGAGTTTTTCTTATACATTGGGGAATCGGGAGATAGCTCCAAAAATCTGGATACTCTCGATGTTTTCAGTAGTATTGGCAGGAAATTGCAAACCCTTAACAATATTCTATCTCCCATGTAAATTTCACATCCTTTACAATGTTTAATCTACCATGTAAATTTCAAACCCTTTACAATGGTGTATCTACCATGTAATTTCAAACCCTTTACAATGTTCTATCTACCATTTAAATTTCACATCTTTTACAATGTTTTATCTACCATGTAAATTTCAAACCCTTTACAATGTTTTCTCTACCATGTAAATTTCACATCCGTAAGAATGTTTTATCTACCATGTAAATTTCAAACCCTTTACAATCTTTTATCTACCATGTAAATTTCAAATCCTTTACAATGTTTAATCTACCATGTAAATTTCAAACCCTTTACAATGGTGTATCTACCATGTAATTTCAAACCCTTTACAATGTTCTATCTCCCATGTAAATTTCACATCCTTTACAATGTTTAATCTACCATGTAAATTTCAAACCCTTTACAATGTTGTATCTACCATGTAATTTCAAACCCTTTACAATGTTCTATCTACCATTTAAATTTCACATCTTTTACAATGTTTTATCTACCATGTAAATTTCAAACCCTTTACAATGTTTTCTCTACCATGTAAATTTCACATCCGTAAGAATGTTTTATCCACCATGTAAATTTCAAACCCTTTACAATCTTTTATCTAGCATGTAAATTTCAAATCCTTTACAATGTTCTATCTACTATGTAAATTTCAATCCTTTACAATGTTATATGTACCATGTAAATTTTACATCCTTTACAATGTTTTATCTACCATTTAAATTTCAAAATCCTTTATTGTTTTAAAAGTAGGATAATTGTTTTCTTCCATTAGAAAAAGATAGATGAAGTCATTTAAGACGTATCGCAATAACCCATCTCCTAGATGAGCTTAAATCACAGACCCAAGATCCTCTAATGGACTGGTGTGTATTTCTTAATTATTGATCATCACATGCCATATTAACTTCTACTCATGTTACAGTCAAACAACATATAAGTTTTAAATAAATATAATTCAACAACTATGAATGAATACTACTTGTTTATATTTTTGGCATCTAACATCTTTCTTCTTGTTTTATTTGCTATGTTTACTGTACTGACACAATGTGCTGCTTATCTCTAACCCGGTTCTATTTAGTGTCATATCTTTTTTATTTTCTATGCATCAACACCTGTTTAATCTTTTAATGCTTATATGAGTTAGTCAATAAGAAAATCCATGTATGATTTATATCAAATTTTGTACATTGTAATGTGGACTCGTTACCTGTATGAATATTCATTATTTATAATTTTATAATTAACAGACCTTTTTTTCCGATGCATCATCGATGTACAATTTAGGCTTGGCGATGATGTTCAGCTCTTCCATGAGCAGCAAAATGTGCTCTTTGTTGTCATGGAGATCTGCATTCTGATCTTTTGTCCAGAGAGCATCTTGAAATGAAAAGAAAATAACATTTACACAAAGAATATAACTAATTTTATCACAAATATTCAGTATGTGATATAAATATGAAGTATAAAGGTCTTTCAGCAGAACAGCAAATGCAATTTTTCTGATCAGATATATAATTAAAATGCAGTATGATCTAGTAATTTCATTTGTCAGTCTTACAGCAGCAAACAAAGAAGCTTCCAAGAAAATGAAAATTAAAAGATTAATGATGCCAAATCGAAGCATGTAACTGAACGAGAGTTTTTTTTCTAATAGGGTTAACTTAATTTTGTTACATTTTTTTGTTATTGACCTTATCTTGTGTTGTTAGTGTTTTTTAAAATTAGTATATATGTTGTGTTTACCCTCGTGAATATTTCCTTGAGGTCACACCTTTCCTGCTGCTCTTTAGGTTTGAGTTCAGATAAATAATTTAAATTAAGAATTATGATAATGTCTCTTAATCCCAAATGTGAATTAGTAAACGAATTTTAAAAATGTATAGATGAAGCGAGAGAGAATCGTATAAATGAAATAATATGACGAGAGATAAAAAAAAAATATAAACCAGATTTGAATAAAGATAATTGGATTATAAATATGCTGATGACAATTTTAGAAATACTTGACAATTATCCGAAGATTTTTATCAAGACCTATGTATATCTTGATCTTGGATCACGCAAATGTATTGTTATAAATCCGTGTAGGGCAGCTTGTGCATATCAAAAGAAGTTTTTAAATTTAATTATATATATATATCCCCTGAACAACAAGTCTGATGAATATTTTGCAGAGTAGGTGTAAAAACTTCATTAAATATAGCTCAAATATTACAGTTATCTCTGATCACTATGGGAATTTGTGTATATTGCTGAGTAACATAAATGGCGCCATTATTTTTATGTCTGGCTCGAGAAAATATCCGAGCTGGATTTTGATTGTTTGCCAAGCATTACGCCATCGTAGACCATAGAGTTCAGTTACTAACGGAGCTTCATCAATATCAGTGATGAAATTAATAATATCATCACCTTCTTAATTTAGTAATCTTGTGTTCTCAATAAAATCTATAAGAACATCGTAGCATCGTTGATCATCTACAGATGATGCCACTAAATATAATAGGTCCCAATTTAGCCCTCTCATTATTAATTTAATTATTATTTGCATTTTACCACACCCAGCTGGAGCTATTCGTATTATTCGGATAGATGTCGGGAGTGCTTGATGATGTTTGACTTGTTTTCATGTCGCTGATAAATCATTGATCTCCACAATAAACAATAATAACAAAAAAATAAAATGGGTGCACTTACAGGCAAGTGTGTAGAATGTGGTACAAAAAATACAAATGCATTTCATCCTTGACGGATGTCAAGGATGGTGATATGACTGCATCATTAGGAAAATTACCAGGAACTCCATGGTATAAAAAACCAGGACACAAAAAAACATCTTCCTGGATATAATATTGTGGTCCTGGAATCCGACTTGATATCCAAAATGATAAACGAGGTCAAAGCAAAAAAAGAAGTACGGCAAATTTGTCAGTAGAGTAATACTAAGTAGCTCATTATATTAAATAGGTGATAGTTTAGCGACTAATTTAAGAGACCAAGTTTTCTTCTTCAGGTTAAACTTCAAATGTTACTTCATTGTTTTGCTACAACATCACTAACAAAAATCCAGAAGAAGCCAGGAGTGGATAACACCATGGTATTGTAGCAGCTATTGTAATGCTGCTAACACTGAAAACCTGTATATACTGGCAACCTCAGTGCGATGTATACTGGATTTATTAAGTGGCGACCATAATACATGTACTTCTCAAGACACTAGTGTTTATATTCCAATGACGGTGATCTTTTTAATATAAACACTTAATACCTTCATATCAAAGACTGCTTGACTTCCATAAAAATTAATTAACGGCTCTATATATGTTTCTATGAAAACTCCGAATATGATTACGTGAGCAGCATGACCAGATCTAAGATTGATTTCTTCACTATTGATTCATGTTAATTAGTTTGTCATTGATACGTTTTCGTCATCGACATACAATTTTGGGTGCAGGGTCATCATTCTATTTTGGTTCTCTAAGACCGGTAATTTTATTATTAGTCATATTGAGAAAACCAGTCATTGTATCATCGGAATTTTGTATTTAACCATGAATATTATCTAATATTGATGAAGCGTGAGAAGATTGTTGAGGATGTCGTTGAGAAGATTTGCAGTTTTTGTTTAAGTGGTTATAGTTTTTATTGTAGAGGTTGTTCTTGTTTTATTTTTGTTTGTTCTACTAAAAATTGATCACGAGATTTATTTATTTTAGCACAAAAAAATATTACATTTTGGGGTATCTCTGATTTATTTATTTGTTGTAAAGTGCATGATACATCCATTTAAGATTATTTTCATAATTTACAGCAACATACTTGGTTTAAAAATATTATGCTTTTGATAAAAACTTTTCACAACAATAATCAGGAAAATCTTTTTCTTTAGGTCTAAATATTTTTTTAAGACCATTTTCTCTAAATCTTTTAATCAATATTTTTTTCATTAGATTCTTTTGTCGTTATGTCAGCATGAGCTTGATCAGTACCCTCAATAATGTCTTGCATTATTTTTTCAATAATAATAATAATAATAATAATAATAATAATAATAATAATAATAATAATAATTAGGGCATAACCGACTGTTGATCCGGAAATCGGATTCCACCGGATAGTATAAACTTCCGATTAATCGGAGTCGGACAAGGCAGGAACGACCGATTCGGATAATAAAAATAATAAAGTTGAATTTCTATAGCACCGTGTCTAACACTGCGTGTCATTTGATAGTGCGTTAATAAAGTTAAATAAGAAGTCAGAAAAGTCCAATATGGTCAACACAACCACGCTGCGAGACAATCTATTTAAACTGGCGGGTGAAAACCGGAAATGAAGCCGGATATGGTAAAGTACTAAGTAACATGCTAAGCACGGGAAAACCAGGTACCAGAAACCCGGAAACGAAAGATGAATTTTTTAGAAAAAAAATACGGATTTAGCATTTCCGATTAATTGAATCGTAACCGGAATCGGAAAAATTTCATGCCCAAAATCCGGACTCGGAAATCGGTAGAAAAATGCTAATCGGTTATGCCCTAATAATAATAATAATGCTTTATTTACAGAGGGTGACTTATTACTCAAGGACTATTCTCCCTTCAGGCCCTCTTAATGAGAGTATAAGAAATGCACATTGTATGAAGATAGCAATAATCAGTGCTTAATTTAGCATGTTTAGTATTGAAATACTAAATTTCATTATGTATTAGAAACACATGCATGCTCATAATATCTCTTCTTAAATACTCTAATATTTTCAGCAGATTTTACATGTAGTTTATTCCACATAACTGTACGAGAGTATTGAAAACTCCTTTTGAATTGCTCTGTTCTTGGTTTTGGTACTAGAAGGTTTCCATGTGATATTGATCTCAACTGGTATTGTGTTGAAAAAGGGTTAAATAAGTCCTGAAGACACAATGTTGCACTTCCATGTAGACATTTATATAAAAGAACTGTCTTGTGAAAATCTATCCTGTCATATATTGTGAATCATTTGAGTTCTGTAAATAATACTTTTGAGGGATGATCAACAGATGGATCGAAAATTACATGTGCCGCTCGTTTCTGGAGTTTAAAAATCCTGTCAAGCTCAGATTTAGCAGTTTCCCCGTACATTTGAACAGTAATCCATTGTTAGAAGAATATATGACTTGTAGTATAGATTGCAAGATTCCATAGGTAAATATTTCTTGATTCTGCTTCGAAGGGCATTTTTGGATGAAAATAATTTACAAAGCTTATCAATATGGTCATTCCATAATAAATTATTATCTATGGACACACCTACAACCCTTTCATGTCTGACATTTTCTAATGGATGAATATTTTTTTGCAAGAGATAGTTTTGGGTTCTCTGACTTGTGTAGCTTTTGTATTGTCCCAAGAATCATACATTTTGTTTTGCCTTCATTAATTGCCATCCTATTTTAGGTTGAGCAGTAGCTATTTCAGTTGGAAGATCTCATTAAAGTCGTTTTGTTTCTTAGTTCTTTCTGCTATTTTTTCAGTTGCTCTAGCGATTTTTTCTAACATGGGAAGAAAGACCTTCAGTAGCTTCTGCAACTCTTTGAGTAACCGTCATACCAGGTTTGAGTAATTGGTCTGAACCTCTGCAAATTCCACCTGAGACTCTTGACGTTCTTATAATTTTCATCGGAGAGAATAACGGACATATGGATATTTCTTAATTGCCTCTAGTAGCTGTCGAGCTAATCTAGCTGTTTATGATTCCATAGCCATATTATTGATACAATGATTTAATTACTTAAACTTATAGTGTAGCAAAAAAGGTGTGTTGATACTACCATCCAAGGTAGAGAGGTGCGTTTCTGATGTGAAATCATGGATGACATGTAACAAGCCGCAGAAGCAAGATGATATAGCTAAGGCCTTTCTAACCACAATACAAAGACCTTCTCAGTCACATCCTTTACCTCAAACAATATATATAAGCAACACCAACATCAACTTCATGCAAACAATGCGAAACATAGGTGTTTCTCTATACTGTACATTCACCTTGCACCAACATGTCAAAAACATATACAAAGCTGCATATCTTGAGATCAGATTCATTAGCTCCATTCGCAAATATCTTTCAGATGATGCCACTAAAACACTTGTTTGTTCATTAGTACTTCCAAGACTAGACTATTGTAACTCAAGTCTGTCTGGTTAGTCTCAATATCTACTCATGAAACTTCAAAAAGTTCAAAACACAGCTGCTTGGATCATCCTCAGAGTACCACAATCAGAGCACACATCCCCACTGCTCTGTACCCTACACTGGCTATCCATTCGATCCAGAATGAAACACAAAATGTGTTATCTGTGCTATGTTTCAGTAACGGACTCCAGTCCTACATACCTTTCTGGCCTCAACCATGTGTACACACCAGCATGAAACTTACACTCCTCGTATGAAAATCGTATATTGGTTATTCCCACTATGAAAATGAAGTCATATGGACAAAGTTCTTTTCAATGACAAGGTCAAGTAACGTGGAACAAATTGCCCATTTAACTTAGACTCAAAGACATAGTGACCCTTTCACGAGTGCTTTTCAATCTCACCTTTAAATGTAAAAACAAATAATTTCAAGATTTTTTTTTTTGTAGTCATATTATTATAGATGTTTACTTAGAGCTTGTAACGATTAGGCACTATACAAAGTCCAAATTGTATTAATATTATTATTATTATTATTAGTAGTAGTAGTAGTAGTAGTAGTTGTAGTAGTAGTAGTATGTATAAGGTGGCTGACCTACATCTTGGCTTTGTATTTGTGTCTTAACATTTTATATTATGTTTACCTGAAAATGTACTCATTCATGCCTTAACATGTTTAGAGGAATCAGTCTGATTGTGTTGTTCTGTATTTAATTTGGGTAGAATTATTTATTTAAAATTACAATTACAATGTGATCAATGATATTCTTGGACAGGGAACATTAATTTGAAATGATAGTGAATTTAGTCAAGGACATATTTGGATTATATTATTATTATTATTATTATAAGGGAAAAAACCCTAACAGAAAATCCGGACACAAGAGACTGTAAGGCGATTTTGCATTGGCTTCAGTGTCATCTTGGCAACTCCTTCAACATCACTGGTGCCATGATGTATCGACTTGTCCTTTCTGTTGGATCCATCAGCTGCATGGAGGGGGGGGGGATCATATGCAAGGGCAAAAACTGATTATCCGTATCACCCGGCCCAGGCATAAGCATTGGAGAGGATATTTCAGCTTTGCTTCACAGGCATCAACACAAGGGAAGCAGTAGTTTATCGGTTACAAGTCTAAAGTTGATTGGCTTAGAATCAGATGCCAGGGGTTGCTTCCGATGGTGGGAGAAATAAACAATCCTCACTGGATAGCTACCGCCCGCCTAAAACTGGGCAGCGTCCAGACAATAATATGCTGTCCCGCCACAGTTTCTCTGCCTTACTGGTGCGTAGGGCATAAGGTACGCGAGTACCTGACAAAGTAGACAAACGTTTGCACCAAGAAACAATAAACAAAAGGCAACAATGAAACCTTCAATTCTCAAGCTAGGTGCCTGGAATATCTAGACCATGCTGACTGGACTCTCAGATAATCTCCAGGAAATCAGCGATGTTCTATAGACTTCAGTCATCAATGACAAACTTACAATATTAAAGGTCAACATTACCACACTATGGGACAGACGGCTATCAGATTTAGTGACCCTCAGAGAGGTAAACACGTTCTTCTGGCATGGAAAGAATGCAGAAGAAGCCAGAGAGTTTGGTGTTGGATTTGCCGTTGGGATCTCTCTGCTTGGGAGGATACAAACCTTGCTAACAAGGAAATTGAAGACTGTTATCCTTAAGCCTCTATACCAAACATGCCTGATTGGCATTTACACTCCCACACTAAGCGCCACTGCAAATAACAAGTATGAGATCTACGATGAATACGACTCACGATCAAATTTTCCAAGGAAGAGAACTTGACATTACAGGATGACTTCAATGCAAGAGAGGTTGATAACCATAACCTTTGGCCCTCCTGTCTTGGCACGTTTGGCATTGGGAGGATGAATGAAAACAAGCAGTGACACCCCTAGTGATGTGCATGTACCATGATCTCAGCATAACCAATTCTTTCTTTCAGACAAAGGGGGCCCCGAGTGGCCGAGTGGTCTAAAGCGCTGTCCGTTACGGACCACTGCCATCTCACCTCTGTCTGCGTGTGTTCGAGTCTAAGATTCGGCAAATGTAGTTATGTGAGAAAGCTTGCCAGTAGCTTCTCGTGGGTCGGTGGTTCTTTCCGGGGTTTGTCCGGTTTCTTCCTCCACCATTAATACTGGCCGCCATGTATAGCCTATATTGTGCTGAAAAAATGGCGTTAAACCATACAAAACAAAACAAACTTTCAGACAAAACCACAGCATAAGTGTTTTGGAGGCATCCCCAGCCCAATCAATGGCACCAACTGGACTATCATAACAAGACGGTTTGCAATGAAATGTGTGCTTCTTACCCGGAACTTTTACAGTGCTGACTGCGACGCTGACCACGTGCTGGTGTGCTTCAAAAAGAAAGCAGCCAAAGAAAATACACCACTACAACGCTTTAGACAGAAGTGTAAAACATGCATTGATTTGAGCACGACATCATATCCAGACAAGGCTGAGGAATTTACTTATGCCCTCTCCAAGATTGTTCATTCAGAACCCAACATCAGTGCCAAAGAGATATGGAATCACAGTAGAGAGACCGTGTACAGCTCAGCAACATGTATCTTTGGTAAGAAGCTTTCAAAGAACGACTGTTTTGAGGCTAACTCCGCCACACTCACGCCAGCCATATAAGATTGTCACAGTGGTCACCTAGAATGCAAACGATCCCCCTGCCAGATGACTCTGCAGGTATACAGGTCGATCAGAAGCAACGTGCAGAGGTTATCATGGCAGTGAGCCAATCAATAGTAGCTTCAGCTTTGTCAGAGCATCCAGTGAGCAGCATATATAGTAAATATGAGAGGCATGTATGATTGCATAACAGAAAGCTATGGATCCCACAAAGAACATGATAACACCACTTAAATCCGCAACAGGTAATACCATCAATGACATGGTCAAGCAGATGAAGGAATACTTCTCTGAACTGAACTGCAGAGTGAACCACGTGACAAACAATTACCTCAACACCATTTAAAACCTCCTGCTCATGGCCAAACTGGATGAGAAACCTAATGTGGCAAAACAAAAAGGCCTTAGAGAAATAGTCCTTAGGTAAAGCCCCAGGGAAGGATGGCATGCCAGCAGAAGTCATCAAGTGTGTCTGCAGTGTGCTGCTCATACACCTGCACGACCTCCTCTGCCAGTCCTGGGATGAGGGTGAAGTGCCTCAGGACATGATAGGCGCCAACATTGTAACACTGTACAAGAACAAAGGCAACAAAAGTGACTGCAACAACTACAGGGGGATATCACTTCTCAGCATCATGGGTAAACAATTCGCACGAATCATAATGAACAGACTGTATATGCTTGCTGACAGAGTGTATCCATAGTTGGTGTGCGTGATTCCATGCAGAGAGGTCCACTATCAACATGATCTTCTCCATCAGGCAACTGCAGGACAAATAGAGAGAACAATACAAACACTTATTCATGGCCTTTATAGACCTCACTACGGCATTTGATCTGGTCAGCAGAGACAGACTCTTCACAATCAATGCGAAGATTGGATGCACTGCAAATCATGATCCAGTCTTTCCACGATGACAAATGTACAGTGTAGTACGATGGCTCAACGTCAGACCACGTCAACATCCCCACACTATTCAGTATCTTCTTTCTTGTCCTGGTCAAGCATGCTTTTGGGACGTCCACAGAAGGGATTTACCTGAACACAAATAAAATCAGATGACAAACTGTTCATTCTGGCACGACTAAATACAAGGAGCACAGTGTGTGAAGCAACCATCAGGGACATGATCTTGGTAGACGATGCTGCATTAGCCACTCACACAGAAGCTGAGTTACAGCACCTGATGGACCAAATTGCATGTGGCAAGTTTGGGTTGACCATCAGCCTAAAGAAAACAAATCGGATGGCATTCAATTCACAATGCTAAAAATTCTTTTTCCATTATCAATTTGTATTTTTGGAAACTAAAATATATGTTGAATTTCTCAAAACTTGTTAGTCTTCACTCTTTTCTGTTTAGTAGTTTAAGACGAGTCGTAAAAGGTTTTTCAAAATTTAAGATGGTCCACATATGGCAACCAAATTAATACTTTAAGAGAATACAAAGGCATGCGTGAATATCCACTTATCAAAATACTGATTTTGGTTGCCATTTGTGACAAATCAAAACATGTAAGTCACTGACTATCTAAAGTTAACTTTTATTTATGATATAGTGGTTATTATATCAGTCAAAATAATTAAAGAAAATGGTAAACCATAAGAATGGACACAGATTGTTGAATTTCAAAGGGGTAATTTTCTCCTTGATGGAGAATATACACTTATTATTTCATCCACTCGTTCACTGTCAGCTGAAAAATGACACAAGAGAGCACTTGTCATTGGAATATGTACTGCTGAATGTTAACTCATACAACCAGACATTAAGACTTACACTCGAAGGACTTATATGTTTTCATAACAGATAACAAGAATCCCTACTGATATTCTACTGGCTGAAAATAATCTGAAGAATGTACCCCAATTTCAACTGACCAACAGCATTCAAGTTAGTAACAGAAATGATTAATTACGCATATTTTGGACACAAGTGTTTGATCTGGGATGCAGACAATACCAAATGCAAGAGTCCTCCATACGCATGCAAATGGTTTGGCGGCAAATTCAAAGGCTTTCCAATCCTACTTCAACAATCAACTAAGTAGGAGAACATGTTGATTATTTGATCATCATAGAACCCAGTACTTTAATATACCCCCAGATGTGCCTGTTCTATTTATAAGACTACATAAAACACGATGCAATAGTTGGGTGGCCAGTTCAAATATTTCGACTAGCAGCATGGGTGGGAAAATGTGTTGATATTTACAATGACTCAATTCATAGGCAGAAAGACAGAGAGATTTATATATGGTTATTATGAGTACATCAGAACTTTAGCTTCCATTATTGTGTTCATTTCTGATTGTAGCCAAATATTGCATGCGACCGAGAAATCAAGGCACATCAAAACTTGGACAAAACGTCGTTTGAAAATTTGGATAAGTAATTTGGGATTAAATGGCAAACGGATAATGTCTTTAATGCAAGTCAGAAGAGGGCTAAAGTTCTTAGAACTGACAGCTTGGATGGGACAGTAACCAAGTGTAAGAAAGTGTGTGATGCCAGGCTACACATCTAAGATCGCCAATATTGGCACAACCTCCATACCGAATTCAATTGACGAAACTAAAATTCTGCAATGCTTACCAGTAGAAAAGTGGAAAATGTTACCAGTATATTCTATTTAAAATAATAATATGTTTGGACAAATTGGATTCAACACCCTGAGGCGGCGTAAGAAGTATGCGGGTCCTAGGGCTGACCATAACCGGGTAAGATGCTGGTTATCGGTTATCTCAGTTGGTATCCTTGACAAACTCATAAGGATGACCTTAGGCATGAAGTGCACTGCCCCTTCAAGATACTGTTCCTAGGGCAGTCGCACAGATTGCCACCCCCAAACGCCATTCATGACCACATCCCAACGTTTTCACGACTACATATATGATTATTATGTGCATGGCTTTGAGAAGATGTAAAATATATGCCTCAGGCTATGTAAATTAAATAAATTAGTTCAACAATACTGCTGTCGGCTTTTCAGCCAAAAATAGAATTTTCAACCAAACAATCACATAATCAAATGTTTACAGAGATGACGTATCCTTGTGCAGAATTACCAGACATTCCAAAACGGCTGACATGGTTCTACATGTCAGTGTGATATATATAAATAAGATTGTGGAAATTAAACTCAATGTGCACCAACAGTTCTTATATTATGCAAAGTTTAACATTTTCTGGGCGGAGACTGCAACATTTGCTGATGGGACTCTTATGTTTACCACAATGAGACCTGGACTTCTAGGTTCAAAATTCAATTGAAACCTCAGAGTAGCAGACATTACAATAGAAGGAGACAGATGAGCAGAAGCACAATAATGCGTAGTATACTCTACTGTATGGTGAGCCTATACTCAAGTGCAGAGGGTCAATGAAGGAGATACACTGTATGCTGCCCATATAGAGGGTCAATGGAGGAGATATAGTGCATGCTGTCCCGATAGTATCAATGGAGGAGATACACTGTGTGCTGCCCAGACAAATAGTCGTGGGAGGAGATATACTGTATGCTGCCCAAGCAGAGGGTAAATAGAAGTGACACAGAGAGAGAGAGAGAGAGAGAGAGAGAGAGAGAGAGAGAGAGAGAGAGAGAGAGAGAGAGAGGTCAATAGAAGAGATACACTGCATGCTGGTCAGAGAGAGAGTCATTGGAGGAGATACATTGAGACAGTTATGTGTATGGCCTGTTTTTGAACTTCAGCTTGGTTGAGACTAAATAAATCTGTTTATGTGTTTATACATTTCCCCAGTATTGTGCTGCACAAAATACAATAACGTTTGTAAAACAGTGGTACTCAATCACTTTCAAAATGACTAAAACTGCAGCAGTGTGGTTAGGTTAGTGATGAGGGAAAAGAACGTAAATCATGAAATATTTTTAAGTTGCTATTACATTGCTTAACTATTCTTAGTTAATGAATCGATGGACAAAGACATTCCTTTATCTTAGCTTGATTTAACCTTAGAACTGTTACATAGAGGTACTTGAAAGATGCGCATGTTTTGGTCTTGACAACGTTTCTCATCATTCACAGCTTGATGTCTAAGTGTGGTAACAAAATCTTTCTTGATTGAAATAGTGGTGGATGATAACCACTTTCCTCCCAGGCTCAAATGACTGTCAGAGTGACCACTCACTGTTAATACTTTGTGTAGCCAATCTGCAGAACAATCAAGAGAGGAAGAGTCTGCAAAGAGCCACAAAGCTGCCACTGATGCTGGTTATAGTTTATGCACCTCAAAAAGTTGTTTCATGTTTTCATAGTCTGCCTTCATATGAACTGCACGATTAACTGGAATAATGGCAAAATATTGCTATTTTTCAGCAACACAGATTTAAGACTCATCTTCAATGAATCAATGATCTAATTTCATCTGGATTGCGAACAATGTTGAGGGTTGCCATTACAGAATCATGTTGTTGCAGGCTACAAAATCACCTTTCATGAAGAAGAATGGAAAAAGATCCTTTAGACAGTTACAGAACATGGAAGCCCTCACACCTGCCGAAGATTCCACTGCTGTAGTCTTTAGCCGACAAGCTATGCCTTACTCTTGGAAAGTTCCCAATCCCTAACAAGGTCATTCAGTTCACATTGTGTGATGAGGCTTAGTTCAAGTGAGGAGAATGGATAAAATATGGGTCATGTGACATTGATGATTCAGGACTAGAAGTTTCATCTTCTTCCTCCTCATAGTCTGATGGAAGTAGTGTTAGCAGTATATGGTAGACACTTACCAGCAGGCCTAGCAAATTTAGACTTGCATCATATTGACTAACACATGTATGAAATCAATAGGACAATAATTTGTTTCCTTATAAATGATATTATAATCAGTATGTCTTTAATCCACTGAAAAATTATACTAAAATACAGCATAGATAAAACCTGACCCGGTACACGTCATTGGCATTATTAGTTTTGACTTAAATTTCAGACAATGAAATTGAAAGTCCAATTGTCATGTGATATTAACAACACTAACTCCTTTTCAATGCTGTTTTACAACACTTTAATTACACTAAATGAATGTCAGATACTTTTTGTAAAAAGCAGAAAAAACGTATAATTCAAAACATACTGATGTTGCCAAGATGCTTGTCACTGTTGCAGCACCCTGAGAGTAGAGACAACATGTCAATGTGATAGTCATACGATACAACTCTGGAAGTTGTACTCAGAAAAAATATGGATAATATTTTGTTCCTTCGATTTTGTATTTCTTTTACAACCAGTATATGACTTTCATTCAATGTTTTATTTGTTTCTCTTCGAGATTGAAATATGTAGGTTGTGAGATTGCACTGTGACTAGCAATGCAAATCGCGAATACCAGGTCACATTTTATCAAAGCCAAAGTTTTATCTTGTCATTCAGCTGATTAAAGACATAGTTATAATACTCACGATTTCTGAGAAAAAAAGTAATCATTCATATACTCAAGGTTTATAAGTTGGCTAGGCCATTCCGTAAGCAACTACAATTGGCCACTACCTTTTTGGCCTCCTTTGATGCTATACTGGTTTTCATACCTTCCATGTAAGGAAAGATACAGATATCGAGCTGACTGTGAAAACAAAAATTTCCAGATGAATCTAATCCACTGAGCATTTGGACTGACACGGGATATATGTTTACTGCGAGCACCAAAATCATCCATATTTCAACTTCTAAATATTCTTGTTAGAACTTGATAAATTTAACTCACAATCTGTTTACTTATATTTAAATTAAGTAATTCGGCATCAAGTGATGGCAGAAAATTCCCTGTTTTTCCCGACTTTAATCAATATTTGTAAAATTCAAGAACTTTTCATATCAGGAGAAAAATTGAAATTGTCTCCCCTGGAAGCGTGAGAACCATGAACATAGACTCAGGACTATGCTGTAAACTCATTGTATTTCACAAAAAAGCTGACATTAGATAACTACTTCAGATGAAACATGTACATTCACAAATATTCTCATGCAAAACATGAATGGCAGAATAATATTTTTTCAAGTTTGTTCACTGATTCGATGGGGATGTAAGTTATGTCAGGAAAAATTAGATTTATGAAAGCATGTTTGATACTGCACTAAAATGAAATAGCATGAATATTTGCTTTAGAAGAAGTCACATTCTGAAAATGTCCTACAAAGTCCAAATTATTATAGTCATACCAATGAGTTCTGGATACAATTTTCCATCATTCTTGAAATCATACCACATGGTTGTGACTGATGGAGCATGTCTCAGGACAAACATCTCTGCCGTGATGAGTGATTTCAGGGCTTTAATCATCCATTGAGGTACCAGCACAATCTTCCCTTTCAATAATTCTTTGCTGTAAAAAGAGTATTATGAACATTGATTACCAAACTTGTGCTGTGCTTGCTGTACACTTGATTACCACAGTGTAAAGTTTGCTGTACATTTAAATAAAATAGCCTCATAACATTGAATACCAACCTGTACTCTCCTGTACACTTGTATAAACTGTAGTCTCATAACACTGATTACCAAACTGTACTGTGTTTGCTGTACAGTTGAAAAGAACGGTAGTCTCATAACACTCATTACGAAACTGTACTGTTTGTTGTACAAGTGAATAAACGGTGGTCTCATAAAACTGATTACTAAACTGTACTGTGTTTGCTGTACACTTGTATAAACTGTAGTATCATAACACTGCTTTTCAAATTGTACATTGCTTGCTGTACACTTGAATCAACTGTAGATTCCTGACAATAAACTGTAGTCCAATGACATCGATTACCAAACTGTACTGTGTTTAATATACACTTGAATAAACTATAGTTTCATAACACTGATGACCAAACTGTAACGTGTTTGATGTACACTTTAATAAACTGTTGTCCCATAATTATGATTACTAAACTGTACTTTGTTTGCTGTACACTTGAGTCATTTGTAATCGCATAACAAGTATTACCAAACTGTCTTTGCTGTACACTTGCCTAAACTGTAGTCACACAGCAACATTGCAGCCCAAACTTAACTGTGTTGGTTGTACACTTGAAATAAACTGTAGTCTCATAACAGGATTACCAAACTGAACTGTGTTTGATATACACTTGAATAAACTGTCCTCTCATAATACTGATATCAAAATTGTACTGTGTTTGCTGTACATGTGAATAAACTGTAGTCTGATTGCCAAACTGTATTGTGTTTGCTGTACAAACACTGATTAACAAAGTCTACTATGATTGCTGTATATTTGTATAAACTGTAGTCTGATTGCCAAACTGTATTGTGTTTGCTGTACACTTGAGTCATTTGTAGTCTCATAACACTTATTACCAAACTGTACTGTGGTTGTAGTACGCTTGTATAAACTGTAGTATCATAGCACCACTGATAACCAAACTGTACTGTGTTCCTATAAACTGTACTTATATCTTAATTTCAGACCTGGTCTACCAAAATAGGTATTTCAGATTAAGCAAAATAGATAAAGGACCACTGAGAGGAAACGGTCTCAACCATGACTGCGTGTCCAACCTAGAGTATGGAACATAAAGGAGGATGTCCAACCTAAATAATGGCTATATTTTTGTGGCATAATTTCCCAGCTTTACACATCACTGTAAACTGCCAAAATACAGATATTATCGCAATATTTCTTAATTTTTTGTAAAGCTACATTCATCAACATCATCAGTCTCTTGACCTATTAGAGTGGTTGAGGCACTGTGCTGCTGAACATCTTATCATTTCCCACAACGTGTCTCAATCATGTGCCAATGCCTTAGTCTCCGCAAAACTTTTCATGGTTCATACTGTTGTCAGTCAATGTTTTTCTCTGTCTACCACTCCTTCTGCCACCATGGACGCTGCCCTAACATACTGTTGACTCTAGTGATTTTGGTGACAGTGGTTTTGCAGTGCTTCACGCATGATGCGCTTTAAGTAGATGTTGAAATGTGTGTGTGACAGGATGCAGTCTTGACATTCTCCAACTGTTGTATTGTAGTCCCCAACAGAACATTGAGCAATTACTGCACTGGCATGGCGTACATCTGCCTGTTGGTAGTATGGGTCAACTGTGCACCCATGTTATACTTCATTTTGGCCCACAATGCCTAATGCCACGCTCTGTCAAAACCCTTTTTGAAATCTATGAATACAAGATAGATGTCTTGTTCATGTTGCTATTCTTTTCAAAGAATGCACTGAGATTGAATATATATTCTGTTGTGCTTCTTCCACTTCAGGACTCGACATGCTGTACATCGATTATTTATCAGATTGTGGTTTCCATGTGTCCATGATGATCTTCAGCATCACCTTACTAACATGCCTGATCAAACTGAGAGTCTGTAAGTTTGGCACAGCTGGAGATTGCCTATTTGGGGGTGTGTTCGATTAGTTATATTAGGCTTGGGTATTGCTTATAATTATGTTATTTACCATATTAGATTTGGGTAAAGCTGATAATTAGGTTATTTAGCACAATATATTTGGATTATAATGATAATTATATTATTTTCAACCATAGGTTTGGATAATTCTGATAATAAGGTTATTTACATTCAACTTGGTTAATTCTGGTAACTATGCCATAAAACAAATTAGGCCTGGATGATACTAGTTAATTCAAAACAACTTCTCTTAGAAACGTAACATTTTAACACATTAACCCCTGAACCAAACAACTAGGTAGTCCCCGACAGCATACTTGCAAAGATCGCCTAGAGCATTGATAGCCTTACCAGTGCCTGTATCCCTGAGACTTGCTGACAATGCATGGTTTGCAGATTTTTTTCAGAGAGCTACGAGTAATAAATGTTATTTTTTTTAGATTTATGTTTCTTTAATTGAGCTAAAAATTGGCACAGCAGTTCTTGATAAAATTACGTACAAAACTTTTTGAAAATTTCGAACTACATGCAAAAATAAAACTAACACATACAGATAAAATAAATTTCGTACCAATTTCTTTCTTTTGCCATGAATATTCCATAAAAATCCACTATGCATTCACACTGAATAATTAACACTATCAACACGTGAAATTCACTCCATTTGATGTACATACAAATTCCACTTGTCATCTCTAAAATAAACCTCGTGTAAATACTTCTTCAGTCTGGCAAGTAAAAGTCTTACTTCCAGCGGATGATTCTCGTAATTTTCTTAATTTTCTAATTTAAATATTTCCACTAATTTTGCCACTATCGAAGTCAAATTTTTCCCCTTTCTTCAGAAATGTACACTCTATCTATATAAGCTAACATTTCATTGGTTGAACTGCCGGCATAACTAGGAAAAATGGCTTCGAATCAACCAATGGTTTGCGCCGATTCAAGTCATCGCTCGGGATACAGGCATAGTAAAATAGTGCCACTCAAACTCGGCGCTCGGGATACAAGCTATGGAAACTCAGCCCCGTTATCGAGGCACTCGGGAGATGAGGGAGGTAAAGTGCGAAGAGTTATTGAGGCGGAAGGGTTAATTTGTTAACAATAAATATGATATACATGTTTCTAATTATGCATATTTAATATGATACTAGTACATAAGGTTAACATAAATATATAATATAAGATTCACTACTGGAAGAAATTGCTAACTTTAGCAGATAGGATATATAACGTATATTTAATGTAATATAGGTAAATAGGATACATAAAAATAATATCAATCTCACCTGAAGTAGAGGATGGTACCAATTTCGTGTTGGAATCGCAGGAACAAGTCCAATTCATCTGTGGATATCTGAACACCTCCTGCTTGGTTTTTGTTTTCCAACAGACTCCGATTAATCACCTATAGTTATAAGAATACATTTAGTGCGATGGTGCTATTTCGATAATTCCCTTATCTTTGTACAAAGTTCATTTTACTGCTGTAATCTCGGTCTGAAATAAAAATACTATGCAAAACAAATTGTCCCTGTATTACCAGATTATAAATCTTACAGTGTTACAGGTGTATCATTTACTTAAAGCAAAGTTTCCCTGATATGAAAAGATTATGTATCTTACTTTTCTACAGGTATATCATTTATTTCAAACAAATTGTCCCTGATATGACCAGATTATATATCTTACAGTATTACAGGTGTATCATTTATTTAAAGCAAATTTTCCCTGATATGACCATATTATGTATCTTACAGTATTAAAGGTGTATCATTTATTTAAAGCAAATTGTCCCCAATATGACCAGATTATGTATCTTAAAGTATTACAGTTATATCATTTACTTAAAAATAATTGTCCCCAATATGACCAGATTATGTATCTTAAAGTATAACAGTTATATCATTTACTTAAAACTAAATGTCCCCAACATGGCCAGATTATGTATCTTAAAGTATAACAGTTATATCATTTACTTAAAACTAATTGTCCCCAATATGACCAGATTATGTATCTTAAAGTATTACAGTTATATCATTTACTTAAAACTAGTTGTCGCTAATATGACCAGATTATGTATATTAAAGTATTACAGTTATATCATTTACTTAAAACTAATTGTCCCCAATATGACCAGATTATGTAACTTACAGTATTACAGGTGATTCATTTATTTATAACAAAATGTCTTTGGTGTACTGACTGAATCTCACGTTTTGGAGCAGTTTCCAACCCTTCTAGAGTGTGGAAATTCTTTAGGTTGTAACTTAATTATTTTTGGAGATTTCTAGTTTCACTTTCACTGTCCTGGAAACCCACATACACGTACAATTTCCTAGATTCCATTTATGTTTTCAACCTTAAGCAGTCTGTTAAACAACACACCCATAAACTTGGTCACATTTGAGACTGGATTCTTCACAGACCTAATGATATTATTCTGCTATCTACGATTGTATCCCATGAACCTGCATCAGTTCATTTCTGCATTATATGCCATCTCAACGTATCAGTCCCTAACCCTCCACCTTTATTTGGTGCTAAAAGACATCTCCGTATAATAAATAGAACCAAACTAATGCATGCCATCCAATAGAACATAAAAACATCCTTTCCTCGTAGAGCAGAACAACTCGATAACAGCCTGCTTTCTTTGCTTGAGAAATATGCCACAGGCACTAAGTAAATAGTATCAATTAATAAGTGTTCTCCTTGGTATAGAAGTGTTAGCGACCAGCTTACATTGCTAAAAAGACACCGCTGTAAAGCACAGTGGCATTATATATCCACCAGACTCACTATTCATAAACAAATGGATGAAGCCACTAAGAAGATTGTCACAAACATAGTCCATTTAACCAAATTATCCCACTACAATACTAAGATCATGGAGAGTTCTGGCTACAAAGAGCTCTTAAAAAACTAACAAAGTAATGTCAAGGAACAAATATACAGAACGTCCAACGACATTCTTTCCAGTTGATCTTCCGGGTCTGTTTGCAAATTTCTTTTGTGAGAAGATTCAAACCAATAAAGATATGATTGAGAACACAATTTCAATTGACTTATCGTCAACCTACAGTTATGATACAGAATTTCAGTGACAGCCGTTAGCAGCAATTGAATTTGTCTCTATGGATTTAGTATGGACAATCATTTTGAAGGGGGGACCAAAGTCATGGGAACTTGATCCAATTTCAGCACCACTGCTGCTTCAGTGCATAGAGCCAATACTGCCTTCACTAACTGATTTTATTAATACATACATCACTCTTATCTGGAAAAAATCCACCATTTTTCAAAACTGCCAATGTAAAGCCTCTGTTGAAGAAGTCAACACTCGAACAGAATGATTAAAACAATTACTGCCCAGTTTATAATATCCCATTCATATCAAATTCGTAGAAAACCCATTCTAACCCAACTTGTATCTCATCTGAATTCAAGCAGTCCTTTTAGCAATGCACAGTTTGTATATCGCCCTTATTACAGTATTTAAACTTCTCTTCTGAAAGTAGATAATGACTTTCTCTCTGATTTGGATAGTGGAAAGATTAGAGTCCTCACACTTCTTGATTTGTATGCAGCATTTGACACAATAGACCGTGATATATATTACTCCACAGTCTTCGGCATGTATTTGGCATTCACAATACAGCCTTCAAGTGGTTCAAGTCCTACTAAGTCCACAGGACACAAATAGTATCTGGAAACGGAATACACTCCAGCCAAGTTGATCTATGTTGTGCTGTTCACCATGGATCTGTTCTCGGACCTGTTCCCTTAATTCTATATACTCTGCCTCTCTCAAGCATCAGAAACATTTACCCAATGTCTCACCAATTGTTCACTGATGACACCCAAATATACAAGTATAGCCACCCAACTGAAGTTGATTCTAACATCCAAGGATTAGAGAGGTGCATTTCTGATTTGAAATCACGGATGACATGTAACAAGTTGCAGATGAATGATGTTAAAACCGAGGCTATTATGATCAAAACACAAAGACTTTCTCATTCACTTCCTTTACCTCAAGCAATAAATGTCAGCAACACCAACATTAAATTCACACAGTCAGTATGACACCTAGGTGTTACTATGGTCAGTACTCTCACACTGCACCAACATGTCATGAACATATGTAAGGCTGCATGTCTTGAGCTGAGACTCAGTTCCAGTCGCAAATATCTTTCAGTTGATGCCACCAAAAGATTTATTTGTTCATTAGTACTTTTAAAGACTAGAATATTGTAACTCAATCCTGTCTGGTTCATCTCAATATCTACTCCAGGAACTTCAAAAAGTTCAAAACACTGCTGCTTGGATCAACCTTATAGTACCACGATTAAAGCACAACTCATCGCTGCTCTGTACCATACACTGACTATCCATTTGATCCAAAATTAAATACAAAATCTTTTCTCTGTGATACGTTTCACTCACAGACTCCAGTCCAACATACCTATCTAACCTCATCCATGTGCATACACCAGCAAGATACTCATGCTCCTCTTCTGATAATCGTATACTCATTATTCCCACTTTAAAAAGGAAGTCATATGGAAAACGTTCCTTTTCAAGAGGGCTCTTAAAACTGACCTTTTTCGACTGCAGTAACAAATGTATTACGTCCTTATTATTATTAGCATTATATATAGAACTTTTATTCAATGACTAGATAAGAAAGATTTAAATGCATGTACTATGGCTGTCCTGGTAAATCTACCTTATGCCCTTGAGCCCTCAAGTTCATCAATACGTGTTCCAGGGGGAGCCAACTTGCTGGTATCTCCTCCCCCCAATATCGCTGTCGAGATGCAACTTCTACAATTTTCTTCTTTAAACCCTCCAGTTTGCTGTCGACAACAGTGTTATCAATGGCAAATTCCTCTTCAACAAGATGATACCTGGAAGGCTTGTCATAAAGATGAGAACGGATTTCTCTGAAGTAGTTTTCACAGATTTCATGACGATAATCCTAGAATTAGAAGAGGAACTCACATTAAGTCATTAAAAGTCACTCGTCTTTAATAAGAATGATACATTTTTAAATTTACATATATTGATTGTATTTCTTGCTTTTAAGAACTAACGAAAATATGGTAATAAACATGACTTATTCTTATATCTTTCAAAGTTGAATGGTGTACTTCCTACAGCACCAAAATGTTAGGCAAAAATGTTAGCACTGTTTTCCAGTTCCAACTTTAAGCTAAATTGTTACAGAATGGGAAGATTGGTAACTTAGGTGTATTAGTAGCTTGTTAAAGTAAGAATTATAATGTTAAGTTAAATTGCTACAGAATGGGTAGATTGGTAACAGGTGTATTAGTAACTTGTTAAAGTATGAATTATAAGGTAAAACTTAAACAGAACTTAGAACATTTACTAGCTGCAATGTTTATAAAATATCAAAAGCAAATCACAATGACGTACTGGCATTAGTAGCATCTTAATATGTTTTAATATTGTACAGTAAAACCTGTTATGAGAGACCATCACTTCTGCCAACAAAAAACTGTCTCTTAAGACCAGTGGTCTCTCATTGAAGGTTTGTACAAAAGAACCAGTTTACAAGGTCCAGAACAATTTCAAGAAAAATAACCACAATCGCTGTACATATATTTTCTTCTTTATTAATAGTTCTTGCTAAAAGAGTGTATGCTATCATCAAACAACACAATTCTATAGCAATAGAGGTATACTTCTATCATGAAACACGAAATCATATTTATATTTGAAGATAACATATTGTAGGATATAAAATCATTTCTGAATTACTCCTTTCCTTTATAACAACCTAAGTTTGTTTTACCAATGTTTAAACCTCCTTTTTGCAAGTGGTCTTCTGTTTTTCACTCAGTTACAATAATTATTTTCTATAGCCTTAAAATGTGTCTCTTTTTTGTTGCAGGTTCATCCATTGTTATTAAGGTTCTAGGTGTTATAATTATTAGTGTTCAGTTTTAATATCAAATGTAAAGAATATTTTGACTGGGCTGTGGGAAAATACGTGCATTGCATATCCGTCAATTATCATTAAAAGTGATTAAGAATGTTTGCTTTACCTGACTTAATTGTACTTTTTCTGTATCAATTTTAATTGTCCTGCATCAATTTAACTTGTATTGTATCATTGTCTCTTGTCCTGTATCAATTTTACTTGTCCTGCATAGTGTTTACATGTCCTCTATCAATTTTACACTAAATCTGCTTAAAATATTACATGTCAAATCAGACACATTTTGAAAAATGTTATTTCCTTTTCCTCAATCACCACTTAATTATCTAAGTGTATGAGTGATATGTTTTGAGTTCTCATACAGATGAACCCAGTCATAAAGTTTGTAGGCATAAAATTGGAGACAGGTTCTCGTATTAAAGATATGAGGTGATATGTTTTCCGATTATTAGTGAACCAAAAGTACACTTAAAACAATGCGTTATATAAGACTAAATTAAATATGTGATTAAGTGAGTGCTGACACAAACCATAACCACTTCACATTGAAAGTAATGGTACAAATCTGTTACAACAAGATCTGACATGAGATGTGTGCTTGCATAATACTCTTAAGTGTAACAATTTTACTATGACATACAAATCTACATGATATCTGTAAATGGGTGAGTTCTTTCAGAAGACCCCATTCTAACAGTTATGATTTTAAAATAACATACAATTCTAGATTATATCTCTTAGTGGGTGAGCACTTACAGAATACCCCCACTCTATGAGCAATTATTATACTTGTACAACTCAAACAAATATATAAGCATATGTCAATGGGTGAGTACTTACATAATATCCCATTCTAACTGTCATAATTGTACAATTCCATACAAATCTACATTATATCTCTCAGTGGGTGTGTACTTACAGAATATCCCATTCTAACTGTCATAATTGTACAATACCATACAATTCTACAATATATCTCTCAGAGGGTGAGTACTTACATAATATCCCATTCTAACTGTCATAATTGTACAATTCCATACAAATCTACATTATATCTTTCAGTGGGTGTGTACTGACAGAATATCCCATTCTAACTGTCATAATTGTAAAATACCATACAAATCTACAATATATCTCTCAGTGGCAGAGTACTTACAGAATACCCCATTCTACCTGTCATAATTGTACAATGACATACAAATCTACATTATATCTCTCAGTGGGACAGTACTTACAAAATATCCCGATCTAACTGTCATAATAGTACAATACCATACAAGTCTACAATGTATCTATCCGTGGGTGAGTAATTACAAAATAACCCCACTCTAAGAGCAATAATTTTACAACTGAAGTACATGTATTAACAGATCTGTCAACGGAAGAGTGTTACCATAATACAGCACTCTGATGGTAATGTTAGATAGATATACAGAATCTGGAATTAGATATGCAATTAAGTAAGTAATGTTACATATGTAGCAGCACAGAATGACACAGACCATTTGTATGTAATTCTTATTGTTATTATTGTTATTTTGTTCGCATCGAGTATGTCAACAATTATACGCTTGTATCAAAATGGTTGGATTTTACAAGCTTTACCCCGGTGCCGATGAACTTGATCAAATACAAATCCAGTGTGATTAGATTGTGGGTTAATTACCCATATATTTTATCTAGTCTAATTCAATATCTTCTCCCGAGGATCGCATTCATTTATCGTCACATATCCATGAGGAGTGACTGGAGCATGACTATTTTTAAATTTATGATAATCGTAATCACCGCAGCATCAAGTTTGCTGAATATTTCTAAATGTACGTGTGTCAACTCCGTTAAACACCGCGAGCATATTGCAATTATCTCGGACCACACTAGAGATTTGAACATATCGTTGAGTGACATATACTACGTAGGTGATTTTGTGTCTTCCACATGAGAAATTCCTAGCTGGAATTGTTTGTTTATCTAGCATCACATCTTCGTACACTACTAAATTGTTGATACTCCCATCGATATCATCGATACTGGGAGCCTCTTCAATATCGGTTATACATTCAATAATATTCCCTCCGGTTATCTCCGCTGCTCTCTCAATATAATATCGGCAATGAAAGGTAAATTGATGTTAGGCGCTGGTAATTAATAACAACATGGAATCTATTTACTATTCTCCAAAAGGATACTGGCGGGGTAAAGCAGCAATCGGTAAACTCGCCAACGCCGCAAAAGTGAAAAAGGCCACTGCGGCTAATTGGTTATCCAAACAGGCGATATGGCAAATTTATCTACCACCGCCTAAACAAGTTAACTACTCGCATTTTGATGTTACCGTTCCTAATGAGGTTCATCAGGCTGATATATTTTTTTTGCCACATGACGACGGCTACAAATACGCGTTGACCGTAGTTGATGTTGCGAGTCGATACAAACAAGCAGAACCGCTAAAGACAAAATCATCAATTGAAGTGGATTCTGCATTTGAAAGTATTTATCGACGAGGCTTTCTACGCTGGCCAAATCTATTACAAGTTGATCCTGGCAAGGAATTTCAGGGTGCGGTGTTATCAACAATGAAACATCATAATGTCACCGTACGACGAGGACATACTGCACTACATCGCGATCAGGCAATTGTTGAACGATTTAATCGCACACTTGCTGAGTGGTTATAATATAATATCAATACGCGAAGGATTTCATTCAGGATAAACGATCCCGTGAATGGGTCAAGAGATAACCAGCTGTGATTACCGCGCTGAATAATGAGGTTACTCGAACAATCAACATGAAACCTAACAACGCGATTAAAAAGAAGTATATACCCGTACAACCGCAAAAAGATTTTTCAAAACAACTAATACTCGGTAATGTCACTGTTTGGCTTTTATACGAACCAGGAGAGCTCGAAGGCGGCACAAAAAGGGCTACTTATCCTATTTGGAGTGTTACTGTGCATAAAATATCCGGCATAACACGATCTACGGGTAGACCAGCAATCTATAGATTGGATTCAACTGCTCCTCAGCGAGGATTTACTCGTGAACAACTGCAAGTGATACCCGAGGATACTCAATTACCACCGCGTGGTCTTAACTAGAACCTCTGCGTCTATTGCATTCATGACAAGTCAGCATCACATTATTTCTAGTATGACCTACGCTGCTATCTTTTCTGTCTACGGTAAATTGTCGAGAATCCTTATCCGACCAACACCAACTCATTATACAAATGCAACTCTCGCAGTGATGATTCTGTTGTTGCTTCAGTGTAATTATTAATTCAGCATCAATATAAAATTCTCTATTATTTTTTGTATCCTGCTGTTTATAACCAGAAAGTTTTTTCTGATTTTATCATTATCAACAATATCACTTATTGTAGTGTCGTTATAGTCTAGAACAACTCTTCGAAGCTGAATTATTCTTCGTACTCTGGATACCGCGAGATAAACTAAATTTGGCCACTCTATGTGATTATCCATCATCCAAACAATTGTATCGGATATAGTCAATCCCTGTGAAGAATGTATCATCGCTGCGTAACCTAGCGTCCACGGCGATTTATCAGCGCGTAATGCATCTTCGACGACGTTGATATAAGCCATTTAACACTAAATTCTGCTTTTCACGCTGTCCTGGAATATCAACTTCGATATTTTGTCGCCGTGTATCGTTGGGTCTATATAACACAACGGCACTGGAAGTGTTGCAAATTTACATTTATGCGTTTCAAATAACTTCATCTGAAGTGTGTCTCTGACTATCTTTCTACTTTCGATTATCAAATCTTTTAATGGTGTTTCCGAAATTATTTCACGCGCTATTTCACATTGAATTCTGTCAGGTTGTAATCTGATTAGATTTTTGAACTCGCGTAATTGTTCATCAAGTGCTCTATGGTCGGTCTTAATTTCTTCATAATAGTCTACAAAATTCTGTAGTCAATCATGTGGGGATAAACCAACAAATGGTGGTGGTTGACCATGATCGCCACACATGACGACTTTTGTGTTCGCGAGCAATAACCACTCGAGAAACTTTTGTAATACATCTAATGACAACGTGCATATCTCATCCCAAATTATGACTTCAGGGATGAATTTTTCACCCATTCGATCAGGAGTCCATTCGTCACCTTTCCATCGAAAGAAACTATGATAAGTGCAAGCATTCACCTCTCGTTGTTTCATCTCTCTGGCAAGTCTGTGGGTTGGTGTTAGCACAATCATATTTGATTTGGAAACGCTAGCGTTTCTACGAAATAATTCAACCGCGTGAGTCGTCTTTCCTGACCCGCCACAGCCGTTTAAATAAACTGTTTTATATCTACATATTGGATCAGATATCTGCGGTGCATTAGATAGTTCTGATATCTGATTATTTTTCAAGTAATTGTTTTCAATCCTAACATCTGCTGATTCGGAATAATCACACGGTATTTCCCGTTTAATTCTCCAACATCCCCAACTCTCGTCAGAATTAGTGAATTCAGCCACTGCTTCGCTGTGTTTCGAGTTGATATAAACTGAATCAGTGGCTACTCTAACTGCGGTGTCAGGAAATATATTTATCATCGAAAATAAATTGATAGAAGCATAAGCTATCATAGACGCCCTCAAGTGTGTATACTGAAGATTTTCTCCGTCTGCCTAAGTAACAATTGTACCAAATTTTGTTACAGGATAAGAGCTCTCGTAATACGGTTTGTCAATTCCAGTCAAACTTTTCTGGTTTGGAATCTCGACTCACAGTGACAGTTCTTTTACCCTTCAAGATGGGTTGAAATTTATCACGAATAATCCAATCTCCGGTGTCTGAACGAATAATGAATTTTATTCTAAAAAAATACCTTTTCTCTAAGCAGCAGAGAGGGTGAACAGACCACGTTTTCAAGCAAAAATAAGGGTTCCCACAAATCTCATTTTAACCGAAAAAATAAAGTCTCCATTTTTGTAAAACGGAGATTTTACGATTTTGCTCACAACGATGTGGTCATCCACCCTCTCTGCTGCTATGGGTTAACAAAAAATAAGAAATGATTTTAACCGAATATTTGATCCAGTCCGATACGATATCGAGTCCGAGGATCATGTAAATTTATTGTTATAAATCCATGCGGAGTCGACTGAGCGTTACTAAAGAAATTTTTAAATTGATTGAAGTCCATATCGGAACACCATGTCTGCCAAATATTTCGTAGCGTATGTGTATCAACGCCGTTAAACACAGCAAGAATATTACAGTTATCTCTAATCACTTTTGGAATCTGTGTGTAGCGTTGAGTGACATATATCACGTCAGTGTTTTTATGCCTGCCTCTGGAAAAGATCCTAGCAGGATTTTTTTGTTTATCCAACATTATATCGTCGTATACGACTAAATTGTTAATATCTCCATCAATATCATCAATGCTCGGTGCTTCATCGATATCGGTTATAAAATCAATGGCGTTCTCACCCTTAATTTCTGAAGCATTCTCGTTAAAATCCTTTAACACTTCATAACGTCGTTGATCATCTACGCTAGGGGCAATTAAATACAACTTATCCCACTTCATCCATCTCATTATTAAATTGAGCAACAATTGCGTTTTACCGGATCCAGATGGCCCGATTATAATCATCCGGATAGAGTTTGGTAGCGCTGCATGATGCTTAATTGGTTCTCTTGTTTTAGTCGCCGAAAAATCAATTATATCCATATTTCTATACATAAATTATGGATCTATATTGTGTGAAGTGTAAAACGCGTACTGGCACAGATGATGTGACGACGGTTACAAATAAAAATAACCGATCAGCGCTTTCTGGTAAATGCGTGCAATGTGGTACAAAGAAATTTAGATTTGTGTCTATGAAATCTGATTTAAAAAAAAACGAGGAGGTGATATCGCAGCCAAATTGGCAAAGCTCCCTGGAACCCCATGGGCAAAGTACCCCGGAGAAAAGCACCTCCCAGGATATAGCTACTGTGGACCGGGAACCAGACTTGATATCAGACTCAATAATCAAAATCAACCCAACCCCGGTGAAGAACCAATAAACGCCATTGATAAGGCCTGTCACCTTCATGATGTTGCTTATAAAAGCAGCAATCTGCAACACAGACATCTAGCAGATGTGAAATTAATTCATGCGTTAAATGCTATTCCTGATAAATCCTTCAAAGAAAAATTGGCTTCATTTTTAATAAAATCGGCTATGAAAAGTAAATTGATGTTAGGTGCCGGTAATTAATAATATGGAATCAATTTATTATTCCCCAAGAGGATACTGGAGGGGTAAATCAGCAGTCCATAAACTCGCTAGTGCTGCAAAAGTGAAAAAAACCACTGCGGCTAATTGGTTATCCAAACAGGCACTATGGCAAATTTATCTACCACCGCCTAAACAAATTCAATTCTCGCATTTTGATGTGACCGCTCCTAATGAAGTTCATCAGGCTGATATATTATTTCTGCCACATGATCGTGGTTACAAATACGCGCTAACCGTAGTTGATATTGCAAGTCGATACAAAGAAGCAGAACCGTTAAAAACAAAATCAGCCACTGAAGTTGCTTCTGCATTTGAGAGGATTTATCGACGAAGTCCTCTGCACTGGCCAAATCTATTGCAGGTTGATCCTGGCAAGGAATTTCAGGGTGCAGTGTTATCTACAATGAAACATCATAATGTCACCATACGACGAAGGCATACTGCGCTACATCGCGATCAGGCCATTGTAGAACGATTTAATCGGACGATTGCTGAGCGGTTATTTGGATATCAATATGCAAAAGAATTCATTCAAGAAAAGCGATCCCGTGAATGGGTTAAAAGATTACCATCTGTGATTACTGCACTGAATAACGAGATTACTAGAACAATCAACATGAAACCTATCAACGCGATTAAAAAGAAGTCAATACCCGTACAACCACGAACAGATTTCAAAGAACCAATTCTTGGTAGTAATGTCATTGTGAGGTACTTATACGAACCAGGAGAGCTTGAAGGGGGTAGAAAAAGGGCTACTGATCCTATTTGGAGTGTTACTGCACACAAGATATCTAGTATAACACGATCTACGGGTAGACCTCCAGTCTATAAACTGGATTCAACTGCCCCTCAACGAGGATTTACTCGACAACAACTACAGGTAATTCCCGAGGATACTCAATTGCCACCGCATGGTCTTAACTAGCGCCGTTGCGTCTGTTGCACTCCAGACAAGTCAATATCACATTGTTTCTGACATGACCGAGACTGTTATTTTTTCTATCTACGGTAAATTGGCGAGGATCTTTATCCGAATACTGCCAACGCATTATACAATTGCAACTCGCGCAGTGATTATTCTGTTGTTGTTTCAGCGTAATTACTAATTTAGCATCAATATCAAATTCTCGTTGTTTTTTTTTGTCCTGTTGTTTGTAACCGGAGAGTTTTTTTATTAATGATGCTAACATCAATATCACTTATTGTTGTGTCATTATCATCGCCTGACTCTGTCAGGACAACTCTTCGAAGTTGATTTATTTTTCGTACTCTGGATACTGCGAGATAGACTAAATTCGACCATTCGATGCGATTATCTACCATCCAAACAATTGTATCCGATATAGTTAATCCCTGTGAAGAATGTATCGTCGCTGCGTATCCTAGCGTCCATGGGGATTTATTAGCACGCAATGCATTTTCGACGACGCTGATATCAACCAGCACAATATCATTTAACACGAGAATCTGCTTTTCACTCTTCCCTGGAATATCAACTTCAATATTCTGCTTTCGTGTATCTGAAGGCCTATAACACAACGGTACTGGAAGTGTTGCAAATTTTTCTTTATGCGTTTCAAATAACTTCATCTGAAGTGTGTCTCTGACTATTTTTCTACTTGCTACTATCAAATCATTTGGTCTCCACGTTTCCCAGAAATCATTCATGGGAGTTTCTGAAATTATTTCACGCGCTATTTCGCATTGGATTTTATCCGGTTGTAATCTAATCAGTGCTTTGTTCATCAAGTGATCTATGGTCGGTATTAATTTCTTCATAATAGTCTACAGAACCCTTTAGCCATTCATGTGGAGATCCACCGACAAATGGTGGTGGTTGGCCGTGATCACCGCACATGACGACTTTTGTGTTTTTGTTTAACAACCACTCGAGAAATGTTTGTAATACTCTCAACGATACCGTGCATATTTCATCCCAAATTATGATTTCAGGAATGAATTTATCACCCATTCGATCAGGGGTCCATTCATCGCCTTTCCATCGAAAGAAACTATGATAAGTACAGGCATTTACCCCTCGCTGTATCATCTCTCTGGCGAGTCTGTGAGTCGGTGTTAACACAATCATGTTTGTGAAATCCGTAGGATTTTTCCGACGATATAATTCAATTGCACGAGTTGTCTTTCCTGACCCACCACAACCGTTTAAATAAACTGTCTTGTATCTACATATTGGATCAGATACCGGTGGTGCATTAGAAAATTCTGATTGAATCTCATCACATTTTAAGTACTTTTCATCCATGGTAACATCTGCCGATTCACAATACTCATGTAGCGTCTCCTTTTTAAATCTCCAACATCCCCACGCTTCCTCCTGGGATGTGAATTTAGCTACATCTGATTTGTATTTATTGTTTATATACATCGAATCAGTAGCTACTCTAACCGCGGTATTAGGAAATCTATTTATCATCGAAAATAAATTGATAGAAGCATAAGCTAGCATAGAACTTCTCAAATGTGTGTACTGGGAATTATATCCATCACAGTAGGTAACAACCGTACCCAATTTCTCACCATTGGATAGAAAAGCATCCTTACGGGATACAAGTTTTCCCTGTTTCGTTAAATCCGTTACAAGAAAATCGTATTCAGCGACGTCTATGATCAACCGCGAGGAAAATTTTGCATTGTCGTATCTTCCACCCTGGGTAAATTTACCGATTATTCTTCGTCCAAAATCCTTTGCTTGTTCTTTTTTAATTTCAAATAACTTCTTAGACCAATTCATGATTTGTTCTTCATTGAAATCAGGGAATTGTTTTCGCAATTCGCTAATTATACGATCTAGATCGGGTTGTGGTAGCCAAACTTCTTTCTGAGCTCGATAGCATATAATAGCTTCGGAAACAATCAACGATATCAGCATGCCACAATCAATCATATATCGTAGTAACACTATTGGCATCCAGGCCTTTTCAGATATATGTCTACCAAGCTAAACATAACTACACGGATGTAACCCTGTAGCGAGTTCAAATGATATCACACGAGCGAATCCGGTTAAATCAAAATCAGGTAATGGCCCATTAATCGCAACACGAGTCATTTCATGCGTGGGGTGTCCAAATCGTTTAAAATAGTTACTACATTCCCCATACCCGAGAAAACTTCCGGGATAACACGCGGCTATATCAATTGAAATCATACCATCACGTGAGTATTTCGTATTCCACAGTCCTCCATGACCAAATTCGATGCAACTTAATTTAACGTCCTCGAGAAAATCACTTCGTGTTGGACGCCATGAGTTTTTTTCTCTTGCGAAGTGAGCTACCACTGATGGAATAGTAAAACTATCCGTCAATAGTTTTTCATGGGAACTCTCCGGTGAAAAATCATTAGCGATTTTTCTCATTCTGTTATCTAATTCTTCAACGCGATATAATTCACCATTTGGTCTTACAAATTGATCAAATCCTGATTCGGAACCAGCACTACTAAGTAACCACACTGACACAGGATCATCTTTACACAACGCATGAATAGCATCAAATAATTTCTCTTCATAGAAAACATCCCCGGAAAATTCCCCGGAAAATTCCGGGGGGATATATCTCACGGTTCTATCTCGTGGAAATATTGTTACTGCAGGTGTCCACGCGTGTTCGTTATGATCAATAATTTGTATTGGAGCCCCTCGCGATTGATATTTCGGTTCGTATAATACTTCTCCGGTTATTGTTGTTACTGATATTGGGAATTTTAATGATGCTTCTAATTTAGCTATATCAGAAATCTTTGCACCGTGCTGTTTCACTGTCAGTTCCCATTCGGTTATTTTCCTACGTCGCAGATCAGTTAGTTTATTTCCTCGGGATGCATTTGTGAAGTGTTCCATTACCCGTGTTGCTACACAATTGAGCCTTGACGAAGTCAACGGTGAATATTTCATAGGAGCTAGTTTTGCAATATCGGGTTTATCATTTAACGGATATATCCCATAAATGATTGCTGTTACAGGATAAGATCTCTCGTAGTATGGTTTGTCAATTCCAGTTAGAATTCCTGGTTTGGAATCTCTACTTACAATGACAGTTTTTTTATCCTTGAGGATTGGTTCAAATTTATCCCTAATAATCCATTTGCCTTCGACTTCGATAATGAATTTTATTCTGAAAAAATACTTCTGATGGGAATTGCTTTGTTTGGGAATTGCTTTGCTTGAAATCCTTTGGATTTCCACTTTTGGATTTCCACCTTTGGATTTTACGCCAAGGTGTGAAATTATCTCAGCTGCTCTTTTATCGTTCATAGTAGCATCGATGATGGGTACATTGACATCTTCATCAATAATTCGAAATGTCGACCAACAGTATGCTGCACCGTCTCGGTAGAATTCATTAAAACACTCCCTGATTTTACCGAGTATAGTTTTATCACCGATTAGACGTTTTGGTGTATTAGAGACTCTATCAAGATTGAATTTAGTATTTTTCCAGGGCTTAATTTTCGATAATCTTTGGAACTCCCTATCAAGATTGAATTTAGTATTTCTCCAAGGCTTAATTTTGGATAATCTCTTGAACTCTGCCATGTTATAATCAATGAATTTAGCATTTCTCCAAGGCTTAATTTTGGATAATCTGTTGAATTCCTCCATGTTATAATCAATGAATTTAGTATTTCTCCAAGGCTTAATTTTGGATAATCTGTTGAATTCCTCCATGTTATAATTAAAACAAGTATTTAAATAGAAAAATATAGTATAATGAATCACTGCAAGTGGCTAATGATTGGATCAACAACCCCGTGTAACAAATCATGCAGAAGCGAATTCTGTGGGTATCATTTACAAAGCGTTAGGCGAGGAAGTTTTGGCCCTCTCCCATGCCTCCAATGTGGGGTGGGCGTTAGAGGAAAATCGCAGTTGTGTCTTGCTTGTGGGGGTAAACGATACAGGGAACTAAAACGCTACTATGACAAACGAATCATTGACCCTAACGTCCTTGATAAAATCAAGGACAAAATCATCAAAACCCCTCAAGACTACATTGATAGACTTATAATTAAAGCAAATAATAAATTAGACAAGTAATATTATTATATAAATGAGCCAAGATTTCAGACCTCATCCAGTGCTCGTTAATTACGAAGCCTCCAGTGATGGTGTTGTCAGGCACCGCAGACTAAAAAACCCGGTTGGATATCTAAATAATATGGGGTATTTGTTGTTTAGTGCTAGAAATAAAACATATCTCTGTCACAGAATTATTTTTGAATGTCATAATGGATTAATCGAAGACGGATTTGTGATTGATCACATAAATGGCGTGAAGACTGATAATTGTCTTGTGAATCTTCAAGCCGTCTCACAAAGTCGGAATGCAAAATTAGGTGGAACTGGCAAACATGCAAAACCCCCTAGGAGAGTTAAATCGTTTGATTTAGAAAATAATGAAGAGAGAAGCTTTCAATCGATAAATGAAGCCAGTAGATACTTTGACATTTGTAGGGCTTCAATACGATTTGTTTCAGAAAATATAATTAAAACTGCTCTGTCTAAAAAAAATGGTCATAAAATAAAATTCGTATACACCTAAACGATTCAAGGTTGCACGATGTGGTCATCACCCTCTCTGCTGCTGCTGCAAATGTTTCATTTGTGGGTTAATAATTCTTTTACGAGTTCAACCGAAAATTTGATCGAGTCCGATACGATATCGTGTCCCAGACCTTGTCCCAGACCTTGTCTGGGGGGGGGATGAAAATCCTTTGTTGAAAATCGAAGATTTTTAGGATTTCACAAACAGACTAATCGCTAACACCTCATCTTGTAAATCAATCAGATTATTAGATTGGTCTGTGAGTTTGAAATTAATTCTCGTTAACGAATTATTATGGCATCGCATGTAGACAGGATCAATTGGGTTCTCAATAATTAGGAATCCTGGAGGAGCTGTTGGTGCAAATGAATAAAGAATATATCCCTGCTGAGCTTGATTTGATTGTTCTAGATTAATTTGATAGCTTCCTTCAATTGCATCACATACTAAATTGAGCGCAATCACCGTTGAAATATTCACATTATGAGGGGCAATATGCCTACCGCCACCATCTGGATCATTATCATACCTGAAGAGAACAGCTGAATCTGATTTTTGTAGCGCCTTGATATCGGTTTTAACAATTCTTGCTAGTTCATCAGCGTTGTATTTGGGAAACTTGAAATTACGCAGATTGTCCTCTGTGATATTGTAATCGGTTAGGAATCGTTGTTTATTGTCGCTGTTGTCATTAATTATTGTTTGAATAATTAGTTCATAGATATATTCCATGTCCGATATGAGTTGATTTATTATTTCAACGTGTTTTTGCGATTTTGTTTTCCGTAGTTGTTCTAGTTGTGTGTCATATAATTGTTTAATTTCATTAAAATAACCACGGACGTCAGTTAGCGTAAATGAAATAGTAACAGATGAGTCGGTTGTTCTTTTAATGATAAAATCCCATTGCAATGTGTCTTTGTTGGTAAATATAAATCTATCGGCGATTCTTCCTTTTCTTATATCAGATAAACTATCTCGATAACTGGGATTTATTTCATGATATGATTTTACGTCCGTGGTTAAGTCGGTGGCGGATTTTTCCGGTGGTTTTTCAGGCCATCCTAACACTGATCTTACCGAGCTGTTATATATATCTACAATGTATCCCTCTGTGCTTATTTCGATCGACGACGAGAGCGTCGGTTGATGAAGATTAATAGCTATTTTTGATTCTTTTCCAGTGATTGATTTTATTCTACGCTGAATTTCAGCATTGATTTGCTTAATTTGGTACGACCCAGTTGGTAACGAAACAGTTTCCCACTCTGGAGTACCATCGGGTTTATTCTTATACGAGAACACCAGTGCGTTATTGGGTTGTTGACCACCAAATGATTTTGATCTGATATTAGGCCAACTGTGATACACTCGTAGTTTTGCTAACGCTATCTCCTTCACTGGAATCGGAGAGGGGAAATTCACACTGAATTCTGGATTCGTTGATGTTATTGATATCATGCTTGTTTGTACTGGGTTCGTGTTCTCCACTATTCGTTGAAGTAATTCTTGCGGTGTTGTCATCGTTGCTATACTGTTGTTGTCGCTCTAATTTTGACACCGCGGAATCATAAATACTGACCATCACTGAGAACTCACAATCTGGTATGGTTGAGATTATTGAGATCATTTTGGTTTTTGGGTTCGTGTTTTCTAATTCCATCAGTGTTGTCATTGTTATTATATTCATGTTGTCGCTCTAATTTTGATATCGCGGAATCAAAAATACTGACCATCGCTGAGAATTCACTATCTGATATAATTGTATTATCCAGTGACGATGATATCATCAATGATAATTGCGAATATGCGGTTGATGCAATATGAAATTGAAGTAAGTAATTCTGCAGTTTACTCTGGCTGCATGATGATATCTTTTTTGCTATCCCGGTTGATATACCCCCGATTGTAGCCACCGCAGAAATGCAAATTGGAACTACGACCGGGGCAATCATTATAACCGATGCAAGTATTATTCCGGCGCCAGTGAGAACGCTTGACACCGAGTACATAATAACATCAATTGCGGTGATTCTTCGTCGGTATTTTTTTATTTTTATTTGATACTCCTCGGCGAGGGTTTTGAGTCTATTTTGAAATTCTCTGACCTGATCATAGCGACATTGAGTTGATGAAATCATTGTTATTTTAAAAACGCTAGCGTTTTCAATTGTGAAATCCGAAGGATTTTCCTTTCAATTATCCTATTATTGACCTGGTTTTAGGATCTGATGAGGGGACACCGGATACAAATTCTATTATCCAGGGTAGTGACTCCCTAATCACAGACTCGACGGAATTGGTTATAACAATCGTAAGCGGGATTGGTATAGAGGGTGGAGGCTTTGGTATTTTATCTAATATATATGTCAGCGTGTTAACACCTCTGATACCTGTGTTGCTGAATTCCAAATCAAATTTACGGTGATGTATTATTGTAAGTCGGTAGCAACCTGGTGCACCAGTATGTCTGTTGCCAACACGAAGATAATTTTCGTTTCCTCGGATCCAATCAAAGGTCCCACTATCAACCGTGTACACGATGTTATTAACGGCGCTTACACTATGTGGAATTTTTATCTTATTGATAGCCGCGATAATTTCAACGAGAGTCATAACTGCCACAGGTGGGGTTCCAAAAAACTTATCGACGACGTCGTTGGCAGGGGTTTGTACCTTTTCAGATTTTTCTTTTAGTTTAATAATATCGTCAATGACGTCGAGATAGGTTTTATTGATTTCGGTATACTTCATCATCGTTTTATCGCGGCGAATAAAAAATGAAGCCAAAAGGAGGTTAAATCCCAAACCTGTTTGGGATTTATAATTCCCGTCGAGTTGAGAATATGTCGTCGTGATATTGTAACTTTCAGAACCCTCAAAGAAATTTTTAGCCATTGCGATGATGCGTTTTTGTTCGTCAATAGCGCTTTTAATTTCAGCGAGAGTCGGACCTGTCAGTGTGGTTTCAGATACAGGTGTTCTCCCTAAAAATTTATCAACGATGGTATTAAGTGTTGTTTGTCTCACCATAAACATATTAATATCTTTGAGAGTCATCGTAGATGTAGCCGGGACACCAAAGAAACTATTAGCGATGTAGGCATTGTGAGTATGCTTGCCGATAAACTCACTGATTTCAGCGAGAGTCATGCCAGCCACAAGCGGGTTTCCAAAGAACCTACCAACAATGTCATTAGTGGGTTTTTGATCTTCTTTTAGTTTAAAAATCTCGAGATAATTTGCCTTGATTTCTGAAGCAGTCATCATCCTTCCAGCTTCCTTGTTAGCGAAGAATGAATTCAACAAGTCTTTAATTTCAGCGAGAGTCATGCCAACCACAAGCGGGGTTCCAAAGAATTTATGTACGACATTTTTGCGAAAATTATTATAACCTCGTATAAGATCATTCAGCTCACGTTCGTTGGTAGCAATCGCGTCGGTGATCGTAGAAATAAGATTACCAGGTTTAAGTTGTCCACCGTTGGAATAAAGCGCAATAGAGTTTTCAGCGGCATCGCTCTGCCGTATCAAAATGTCATTCATGGAGATATTACTGCTTTTCAATTTACCCTGTTTGTCTTGAAATACAACTAATTCGTTCGGGTCAACATTTACTAAATTTAACGTCTCAGCGATTTCATCTTCAATTATTTTTTTTACATCCTCGATAGAACCAGCAGATGTTTCCGCGGTGGGTTCCGACATTGACAGAGATTGTCCCCAAATATCAATCATTATTGTTAGCGTAACTTGTGTTTTCAATTTATTGATCCTTGTAATTTCCCACTCGTGTATTCGTTTACAACCAGATGAGGTGGTTTCCACGGTGGAAAATTCTTTGAATTTTCACTAAAGGATTTTAATGAAATCTCTGCGAGGACATTTAATACTTCACGGCCGCATATCGGTGGATCATTTAATTGTTGTGTTGGCAGCGTGGAATAAAAAATCGGAAACTTTTTGAGTTTCATCGAAGAATTTATATACCGCATAAACTCGCTTGGTGGAGCTAACCCATATGAATCGAAATAGACAATCCCACGTGGATCAATCGCGTATGCAACCCAGTGAGTTCCCGATCCGCTGCTGTTATCAAGATTGATAATACCGGTTTCAACGTTATTTGGTTTTCTCGGTAATTGATCTCTCATAAAAACCCCTCTGAAGTTTTTTATCGCTAGTTTTTTAGCAGCATCAATTAAATCAAAATTGGACATAGGAACCATAGGTTCGGAAATCGAAGATTCGGAAATCGAAGGTTTGTAAATCGAAGATTTTTCAATTAATAAACCGTTCCTGGTATTCTTCTTAGACCCGATCCGTTCACGGATTTCCCGCTGTACCATGAATACGGGGTTCCTGGTAGGTACAACCCCTTTCCCTTTTTTTTATATCCTTTCCCAGTTGCCTTTTTCAACGCCATCCCTGCCGCGGTCCCAACGGCTCCCAACGCTGCCGCTTTCGCCACCGCTGGGGCAGCCGCTGCAATCAATGCTGGTATTGCGGCTAACAATGGAAATATACCACCTGATTTTATCATGTCGGCGACTGCGGCTTTTGAAAATTCTATTTGAACTCCTCGCCGTTTTTTCATTGCATCATTGAAATGTTTTATTTGACGATCCGTCAGTGATATTTTATGTGTACCGCCGGACATCTGCGCTGGTTTTAACGTTATTGTTGTTCCACATTCTTTAGCGGATTTCGATTTTAATTTCTTGACCTGACCATCAGTCAGCTTGACACTAACAACACTATATGGCATTTTATTGCAAAACACATTTATGCTTTCAATTGATCTAATTGTGAAAATCGTTTACGATTTCAATCATAGATTTTCCACTGGTGCATCAACGAGTCTCATTCGTCCACCAGCCCCTTCTAACAACATTGATTTGTCGCTGAGAATAACAGCAACCGCTCTATAATCAACACCACCAGGATCTATACGAGCCCTAAAATGTATGTCAACAACGGATTGCCTTGTTAAATCAAGATGTTCCAGTGAAAAGTAATAAATTGGATACAAATTCTTAAATCGAGTTGCGATATTTGCAAACCGGTATCAACATTTTGATCACGACCCATATATGACAGCATCCGATGATACACACGTGCTATTTGGTTGTTTCCGTAATTAAGCTGTATATCCTCAGATGGTTCTTGTTGTCCGTTTATTCTCAGTGAAACCTCACTTACCCCTAACCGATCAAATATCATATGACTGCGTTCTTGGGAACCTAATCGATTCCGATTCTGCAGCGCTATAAATATATGACGTGGAGCTGAAACGCCTTGTTTTGATGCCAGGTGCCATGTAAATGTACCATTAACATTATCCTCTTTAGCATCAGTCGTTGTTGTTAGCCAACTTAGCAATGATTTACCACCAGTTTCCATAAATGAGAGCAGCCGCTCTTCCGTGGTAATTGATGGAGTCATTACTGGCATCCATAATACTATTTTACTCAAAACAACTTTACCATCAGCGGCACCAGTACGCCAAATTGCATCATTGTCATTGCCTTTTCGCACTAACGCGATTGTGTGTTTGGCTCCATAGATGACTTTTCTGACATTTCTGCAGAATCCAAATATATGATGGAGTGGAATCGCACATGAAAAATATCGCTGCTGTTCTTGTAACATCGCTACTCGTGTTGCAAACCCTAGATTGAAATTGAGATTGATATCTACGACATCAAAGGTACCAGCCGGTCTAGTATATCCGGCCGGTGCTGGATCAACTGCGGTATCTCGTGTTGCTTTTACCCTAGTATGATTAATGTGATCAGCGTGATCATTAATATCCTTTGCAAACATCATAGATGGACCAGCCGATCTTGTATAATCATCGGAGTATCTTGCTAGCCCGATTATTGTTGTTGCAACATCAACCTCGCGGTCTATTGATTCAATTTCTTTTCCATCAATGAGATATCTTGCACTTTCAAATAACGCCATTATACCATTGTTGACGAAACCAACTCGGATATTTGGATCATTTGCATATGGGGTATCAGCTGCAACATTTGTTACAAGTTTTCCTTCTACTTCAATAAATGCTTCACATGGCAAAAAGTATTTACTGGTATCTTGAACTTGAAGTTCAATTCGCGATCGTAGGTCGGGTTGTATT
The DNA here is from genome assembly GCA_030141615.1 of Unio pictorum. Taxonomy (NCBI): domain Eukaryota; kingdom Metazoa; phylum Mollusca; class Bivalvia; order Unionida; family Unionidae; genus Unio; species Unio pictorum. Next base: position 7,373,705 of record JARLTB010000291.1, read on the forward strand.
GCATGATAGGAATAGTATTGATAATCGCGGACGGAATCATCCTTGCGCACTGGGGCTTCCATATCTAACGCGGGATCAGCTGTTCGTTTAAACATTTATAACATTACTAGCGTTTTCAATTGGTGAATTGCAAAGCAATAATTATCGTCGTTGAAAATTCTTCGAATTTCTTTTTTGTTTCAAACCACTTCCTGCTATCGCGTTCATGATAGCGCTATCTGTTACCGGTGGTGACGAAGTCAATTGCGCTAGTTTTTCTTCCACTGCACTATTTATTGCTTTGCTGATTTTTGCAGGCATCACTGTAGTTGATGGCAGCACTGGTGGTTTCACCACCGACTTAGTCATTCCTGGTTTCTTTCGTACCAATGATGCTATTTTATCTTTCGCGGCAGAAAATGCCTTTCCGGCAAGATTTCCAACGAAATTGATTCCCTTATCACGGATAGCATCAATGGCTTTCATTGATAATTGTTTAGCTAACGGCGCCACCTTGGGAGCCATTCTTGTAAATAACCCCGCAATGGTATTGCCGAAACCATCTCCGTAATATGCTCTATAAACAGGCAATCGTGAGTTCACCACGTAGACGCTTACTGGTTTATCATGGTTGTAGTGTATAATCATCTTGTTATAAAACTAGTAGTTTTTCAATTAGTGATTAATCGCTTACATCCATTGGATTTTCATCATCAATGACGTTGTCATCGTTGTGATTTTCAACTAATTCAGCAATAAGTTCTCGATATACATCAATGTCCATGATACCGCCGGAAAATAATCGTCTACAGATATCAGCTGCTTCATTAATTACTTCCGGTGAATTATTTCCGGCTCGTTTCCCTCCGATGAGAACCTCTAACCTTGATATATCACTGAGAATGTTACCAGGGCATGTCACGGTAGAGTCAAAGACTCCAGCGTTGAAATCATTTGAATTTTTAATCGAATATCCTTTTCCGCTTGTTTTCTCAGTTGTACCAGTTTCGTCATACTCTTCAATTCCCTTTCTAAATTCTTTATATCCCAATTCTCTTTTATTTAAACGGCCAATCCCCTTATTCGTTTTATACAACCAATCAACCCATTCATCTCGGCTTATTCTACTGTTTTTATACTCGTCTTTTAAAAAGTCCTTTCTAGAATGAAAACTTTGGGCGGCAAAATTACCAAAAATCTTATAATGTTCGGGTTTTATTAATTGAGGTCGTTTGATTTCTGCTATAGCTCCTTCGGTGAGTTTGTCTATAAAGGAAACACCTCTTGGGGTGACGACATCAACAGGTTGTGGTTCAGGTGTGGAAACTCTTTGAGTTTCAGGCGCAGAATCATCAATATCAGCTAGTCGTTCATATTCGCGCTGAGTTTTTATATCACTGGATAGCTGTTGTATTCCTGCGCGTGTTTGTCCGGTCTCTGCTGCTATCTTTTCAAGCACACCAAGAACAGGCACTTCTCGTCGCTTGCCTTCCTTAGGAATATCTCCGTATATTGCTCGTTCAGTTGCTGTTTTCACATCTTTGGTCGCACTTGTTATCGGAGTAAACAGTTGTTCACTTGACACAGAAAAGTCAGTCTGCGCTTGTTGTCGTTGTTGAAGTTTCTCGCGAAGTCTGTCTCGAACCGGTATAAACTTTTTTATTGCTGCTAGCCGCTCTCGGGCTAATTTAGTTGTAAGCGATTCACCAACCATATATTGTTTGTGAACTAAATTTTCAAATGTAAAACTATCACAATTAAAAGCTTAGTTATTAAATAACTTAGTTATTAAATAATGTACCATCAAGCTAACGTATTCATCTTCGACAGGGTTAAACTGTACGACGCTATCCGCGAATGTTTCAGAAATAACATCGCTGGGGGTTTCAGAATTGTAATATCTGAGAACGGCGATGAACGATTTGTGTTAACGACGCGGCAACAAGAACAACTACGTGAAAATGGAGGCGTCGCGGTGATTACTTGCTACTACGACCAGATCATCCATTATGCACATAACTGCATGGGCAAGTCCAGACTGCTGAGTATCCTTTCAGGAGAAAATCCTATGTAAGTGTTACAAAAAACGCTAAAAAAAAAATAAATAAATTATTTACATTATTTACGAAAGCCCATTTTTTTTTAGTAACACCCACGTGGTTAAGATACGGGTTTTTCCTCGTTTAACATTTTTCTAAGATCACGAACCTTAGAACTAATTTCAGCTCGTTTTTGATACTCTTGGCCGAGCTTTTGACGTATTGCTTCAACGGTGCTAAATAGCGTTATGAATACATTAATGTCGTTACCGTACAAACAAGCATTGATGGATTTTTGAATTCCTTTCACGAGCCTGTACATCCTAGGTAAAACATAACGACCCTTACTAGACTGATACTCAATATCTTCATATTCCGAGGTAATCCTGTCACAGTCGAGACTTTCAGATAATAATACCCCTTTATTATTTAAATTTGAGATTTCAGCAATTATAGCATTTACATCATTGATATCCATTATTTATAGTTTTATATAAATATAGTATACTGTATCTCTAATTATTAAAAAAAAAAAAAAAACATTACATATACGACAACACATCTTGGAACTCCTTGGGTGCCTTCGCATCCAAGTAAGCCCAAGGGGACCCGAAACATACATCTCCGGCGGGAGGCCTAAGGTGGCAAACGCCATCTTAGACCGCCCAGAAGATATGCTTGGGGGGGACGTCCAACATGGACGGCACAATGCCATATATATCTCCGCTCGAGTGTTGCGGCAAATTTTAGGCATAACATGTACTTAATTAACTTAATTAAGGATGGATTATAATTCAATGGAACGATGATGGTAATGATGTGGGCGTGGTAAACCAAACCAACATGGCAACCCATGAAATCGAATTCATGGTTGCATGAGTTGGAAAAAAACACCAACCCACGCTACCGAGAATGCGATAGCATGAGTTACAATGTTGGTTTGGCTGAGGGGGATCGCCCCTCCCCCCCAATTAATAGAAAAAACATCTTCCGTTTCGCCATCAAATAATGTATCTGCTATGGGGACCGAACACGTAGTTGATAGATCTATGTTTACAAGACAAACACGATATACCATTACACCACGGAGCTGTCATACAGAATAGAGATTTTTTAATATATATATATCTTCTGATATACTTAACAATAAGAGATTTTTAAAACAGACAATTTTATGCTGCAACATTTTAGTGGTTAAATAAAACAGCGTTTTATATACTCTGTTATAATTCTCTAGATAAAATACATTATCAATTAGATCATAAAGAGCTGTATACAAGGAATTTTAACCACGCCCACCTACTTCAATGAATAGGAAACACTCGCGTTCCGGCTGAGCGAACATAGGTAATGCGTAGATTATAAAGAACGTCTGTACTGAAAAGAACGAGTTAGCTGTCTGCTTTACTGCTAGTCCACCCACCCCCACACATGAGATATGTAGATAAATAAAAATACAACTATTTAAATAATTCAGTTTTAGCCCACAAGCGACAATAAAAAGTTTTATTCTCGAAACTCATGTATTATATCTCCATTACAGTCACGTGGGCGCGCCTAGTTACAGGTAATATAGCAGGCGACAAATTCCTTTGACGTCATAATACAAGGGAACTTAGTAGGTAAATGTTATAAGTTGTGGCAGATTTATCTATAAAGAATTTATCTCCCTTAGCAGCAGAGAGGGTGGATGACCACATCGTTGTGAGCAAAATCGTAAAATCTCCGTTTTACAAAAATGGAGACTTTTTTTTTCGGTTAAAATGAGATTTGTGGGAAGCCTTATTTTTGCTTGAAAACGTGGTCTGTTCACCCTCTCTGCTGCTCTCTAAGATGTGAAATTATCACTGCTGCGCTTTTATCGTTCATGGTAGCATCAACTTCACCATTGATTCGAAATGTCGACCACTGAAATAAATTTTCATAGTAAAATATTTTATTTTTAGTCGTTTTTGACTGATTTTGTCCATTTTTTGACTGATTTTAAGCGGTTTCGGTAGGGTCAAATGGTCGATTTTCTATGTTAATTCTCGTAGACTTTTTCACTTAAGAATGACTTTGAGTACTGGTTTGACAAAAAGCACCAAAAACGACTAAAAAACGACAAAAACAACCAAAAATGACTGTTGTTTTCAGTAGGGTCAAACGGTCGATTTTGCATGGGATTTCTCGTAGACTTTTTCACGAAAATCATTTTCGGGTGACAAAATCACTGGATTTAGATTGAAATCTCTTCGTACACTAACTGGAAAATTGTTTAACAATTGAAAAATTGTTTACTGTTTCAATAATGGTCAACGAAGCTTTAACAACTAGATTGGCTCGTGAGCGACTAGATTCAATCGAGAGATTTATACCAATTCGCGACTCTGTCAGGAATAAACTGCAAGCTAGACAGACTTTACAAACTGATTTTGCTGCGGGGTCTGAAGAATTGTTTAAACCAATAACTACAGCAACGAAAGGGGTAGAGCGTGCTATATACGGAGATGTTCCCGAGACGGGGACAAGAAAAGTCTCTTATTGGTGAACTTGAAAAAATAGCAGCGGAAACTGAACAAACAAAACAAGCTGTACAAAAACTCCACGGTGATGAGCTACCTAAATCAAAAAGAACAGTAGATGATTTACACGCGAGATTTAACGAGGAAGGGTTAGCAGCAATTGATGAGACTAAACTAACAGAAATTCCTAAGCTTGTTGTTACGACTTATGAAAACAGAAAAAAAAAATGTTGAAACCAGAACATCATAAGTATGTTAGGAGTATAACTCATTGGGCTGATATATTCTACAAAATCAAAACTAAATCAAGTCAAATTGATACCGATAATGCATCATACATAGGATATATCAATGCGGTGGGTACAGTGTATAAACAATATGAAGAACTAAAACAACAACAAAAACCGCAAAAATTACAAGGAAAGCGACAGCAACCTTCAAAAGAAATATCTTTCTCGCCTAAAAAACAACAATAACTACCACCCCAAGCTTCGAATCGAGGTGATGATGATGAAGATGATCTTAGTTATTTACAAGAAACGGATTTAGAAAAAATGGATGCTAGTAGCGGGGAGGGATTTTCTAAATCGGAATCTCGAAGAGATTCAAATCAAAGATTTTCCAAACAAAGATTTTCCCAGAAATTGCCGGCAATTTCCAGAGATTCCAATCAAAGATTTTCAGGTCTAGTTAGTTGTCCTGGTAATGTTCTCAGCGATATAACACGATTAGAAGTTCTCATCGGAGGAAAACGAGCTGGAAATAACTCACCGGACCTGATTAATGAAGCAGCTGATATCTGCAGGCGGTTATTTCAAGGCGGTATCATGGATATCAAAACATATCGAGATTTCATTGACGAGTTAGTGGATGGTTATCATAGTGATTAATCACCATGACTGAAAATCCTTGGATTTTTCATCTGATGACAAAGTCATCGCATTAGATAAATATCATTTGAATTACTAGTAATTAGAAAACAAAAGTATTTAGAAATTGCTAGCAATTTCAGAATAAGATGATCATACACTACAACCATAACAAACCAGCCCCTGTCTACGTGGTAAACTCACGATTTCCAGTTTATAGAGCGTACTTTGGTGATGGCCTCGGTGATACATTTGCGGGGTTATTTGCAAGAATGGCCCCAAAAGTGATGCCGTTGGCCACACAATTAGGAATGAAAGCAATTGATGTTATTCGTGATAAGGGTATTAGTGCTGTTGGAGATCTTGCCGGAAAAGCGTTTTCAGCCGCGAAGGATAAAATAACAGCGCTAGTTCGGCGGCGAAAGAAACCGGGAGCACTGCCATCCACAGGGGAACTGCCTGCACGGGTTAGTAAAATAATAAATAACGCAGTAGAACAGAAACTAGCGTCGCATTTGACTCCGTCGTTGACAGCAAGTGACCAGGATAACATAACCGCAAATATGATAGCGGGAAGTGGCTTAAAAAAACCACGACGGGGGAAATCCTACGGATTTTCACGCTTGCGTTTTTACGACGATGATGAAAATCCTACGGATTGGAAATTGCTAACAATGAAAATCGTTTACGATTTTACGATTTAGATCTACGAATATACAATAAAATGTTCAAACGGTCACCTGATAAAGCGTTTGATATAGACGCCCCAGTGCTCAAGAATGATTCCGTACGTGATTATCAATTTTATTCTTATCACGCAGTACAACCAGATCTCCGATCAAGAATCGAACTTCAAGTTCATGATACCAGTAAATACTTTCTACCGTGTGAAGCGTTTATCGAAGTAGAAGGAGAACTTGTAACAGCTGTTGATACTCCTGCTGTACCAGCACCATATGACAATAACCCAACTATCCGAGTTGGTTGTGTCAATAACGGTATCATGGCGTTATTCGAAAGCGCTAGATATCTCATCGATAGAAAAGAAATTGAATCTATAGAGCGTGAGGTTGATGTTGCCACAACAATCATAGGGTTAGCAAGATATTTTGATGATTATACAAGATCAGCGGGTCCATCTATGATGTTTTCTAAGGATATTAATGATCACCCTGAACACGTCCAGTTTTCTAGAGTAAAGGCATCACGTGATGCTTCAGCTGCCGACCCAGGAGACGGATATGTAAGACCAGCTGGTAATTTTGATGTTATAAATAACATCCCTAATTACAACCTAGGATTTGCAACACGCGTAGCAACGTTGCAGTGGCAGCGTCGACAATTTCCATGCGCGATTCCAATGCATGATATATTTGGATTCTGTAGAAACGTCCGAAAAGTTATCTATGGAGCGAAGCATACAGTAGCGCTTGTGCGAAAGGGTACTGATAATGATGCAATCTGTAGTGGCGCTGATGCCCACGAGGGTAAAGTTATCTTAACAAAACTATCATTATGGATGCCAGTGTTAACTCCATCAATCACCGCAGTGGAGCGATTACTATCATTTATGGATCAAGGAGGAAAGTCGTTGCTGAGTTGGTTATCAGTGACCACGGAACTTAAACAGGATAATGTTGATGGTACATTTACATGGCACCTGGCATCAAAACAAGGTCTTTCAGCTCCACGTCATATATTTATTGCGTTACAGAATAATGAGCGAGTTGGTAATCAACAACGCAGTCGTATGATATTTGATCAGGTAGGGGTTCATGAAGTCTCGCTGAGAATAAACGGACAACAGGAACCATCCGAGGATATACAACTTGATTACACCACTAACCATTTTGCGCGTGTTTATCATAATATGTTGTCATATATGGCACCTGATCAAAATGTTGATACTGGTTTTCAAATATCACAGTTGAATTTTAAAAATCTGTATCCGATCTATTACTTTTCACTGGAACATCTTGATTTAACAAGACAATCTGTCGTTGATATACACTTTAGAGCCCGTGTACACCGTCCTGGTGGTATTGCTAATTACAGAGCGGTTGCTATCATTCTCAGCGACAAATCAATGCTACTCGAAGGTGTTGGCGGATGAATGAGAGTGATAGATGCACCAGTGGAAAATCTATGATTGAAAATCCTTCGGATTTTTCCGTTGAATCGCTTTGCGATTTAGAATTAATCTGTTTCTGTATAATGTCATACAGTCATATCGGTGTTACATTGACCCCAGGTCAACTCAAGAAATTGCAATCCGAATCAGCTAAAAAATGCGGAACCACTATCACGCTGAAACACTGATGACTGGCGGGGAGAATAAGTTGTCGCTGACGACTCGTCAACTAAAACACTTCAATGATGCGTTCAAGGATAAAAAAGGCGTTCAGATCACTCTCTCCTCTGCAGCTGCGATCAAACACATGATTAAAACCGGCGGTATATTCCCGTTGTTAGCTGCGATTCCAGCGTTGATTGCCGCGGCTGCCACAGCGGTTGCTAAAGCAGCTGCGTTAGGAGCCGTTGGTACTGCAGCAGGAAAGGCACTAAAGAAAGCAACTGGGCATGGGTATAAAAAAGGGAAAGGGTCTAAGACTACCAGGAACCCCGTATTCATGGTACAGCGGAAAAGGTCTGAGAATCCCAGGAACGGTTTACTAGTTGGAGAGTCTTTGATTGAAGAGTCTTTGATTCGGGAATCTTCGATTGAGGAACCTATGGTTCCCATGTCCAATTTTGATTTACTCGATGCTGCTAAAAATTGGATATAAAAAATTTCAGAGGTGTCTTTATGAAAGATCAGTTGCCGGCACAACCAAACAGCGTTGAAACCGGTATTATTAATCTCGATAACAGCACCGGACCTGGTACTCACTGGGTTGCATACGCGATTGATCCACGTGCAAACGTTTTTTTTTCGATTCATATGGATTAGCGCCGCCGAAGGAATTCTTGCGTTATATAAACAGTTTAAAAATTCCTCGTTGGTATTCTACGCTACCAACACAACAAATGAATGATCCACCAATATGCGGCCGTGAAGTATTAAATGTCCTTGACGCTATTTCAACATCTGAAAAACCACCACATGTTGTCGTAAATGAATACACTAGTAATCGCTGGAAATCGAAGAGATTTTAGAGAGAGATTATATAAAATAACATGATTGATATTTGGGTGAGATCTTTATCAGCGCTGAAGAAACCCGAACCCGATGGCACTGCAAGGAATATCTGCAACCTTTGGTATAAAAAATAATCGAAGATGAAATAGCTGAGACGTTGAACTTAGCAAGTGTTGACCCCGGGGAAATAGTTGTATTTCAAGATCGTCAGGGTAAATTGAAAACTAGTAATGTTTCCATGGATGATATTTTGGTTAAACAACGAGACGCAATCGAGAACACCGTTGCGTTATTTTCGGATCATGGTAAACTTAAACCCGGCATACTTATGTCAACAATCACAAATACACTTGCCAACTACAATAAGGAATTTGACGATCATGTGAAAAATTATAACCAATTTCGCAAAAATGTCATCAATAAGTTATTTGGGTCCCCGATTTGTAATTACTCCGTCTCTCGCTGAAATTAATTCGTTTGTTGATGATCATATTCGGTAATAATCAAAAAACTTAATGAAATCGCTGAAATTAAAAAATCTATCGACGCAGTCAAAGATGATTTTCCTAAAATGATCGAACGACTGGATAAAATAAAAATTCCACATCCTGTAGATGGTATCCGTAATGTTGTGTACACGGTCAGATATGGAATCAAGGATTGGATCAGAGACGCCTTTACCACGATATTATGGGGTGTTCCCTCTGGCAGGGATTACAGTAATGCGATTTACCAATTTACAAAAATATCTGATGATCAATTTACAATAACATGTATAAATCTTATTAACAAATATATTTTTACAAAAGGTATCAACGTGGTAACATTTAAATATCATCCAAACGGTATAGAATTTGAAATGCAAGCGGTTGAAGATAACGTGATTAGAAAAACAAAAACAAGGATTATGGAATTTGTAACGAATATACCTGACGATGATTAATTCAACGATGACATTTCCAATAACGATGACATCAACGATTTCATCATCGCAATATCGCTATGATCAAGCCAGAAAGTTTCAGAATAAACTCAAAACTCTCACCGAGGTGTATGCAATGAAAATAAAAAAATATCGCAGGAGAATCACCGCGGTGGATGTTACCGTATACTCTGTGAGTGGTGTAATCACCGGAGCTGGTATAATACTCTCCTCGGTGACAATGATTGCCCCGATAGGTGTTCCAATTTGCAAATCAGCGGCGACAACAATCGCGGAAATTATTTCGATAATAACGAAAACAATATCATCATGTAGCCAACGCAAACTACAAGACTACATAATTCAATTTCATGTTGTATCAACCACGTACTCGCAATTATCCTCGATGATATCGTCGTCGCTCGATGATACAATTATATCAGATAGTGAATTCTCAGCGATGGTCAGTATTTATGATTTCGCGATGTCAAAATTAGAGCGACAACATGAATATAATAACAATGACAACACCGCAGGAATTACTTCAACGAATAGTAGAGAACACAAACCCAGTACAAACCAGCATGATCTCAATAACATCAACGAATCATGAATTCAGTGTGAATTTCCCCATCCCAGTCCCCGTTAAGGAAACCGCATCAGCAAAATTACGAGTGTATCACAGTTGGCCTAATATCAGATCAAAATCATTTGGTGGTCAACAACCGAATAATTCCTTTGTGTTTGCGAATAAGAATAAACCCGATGGAACTCCAGACTGGAACGTTGTTTCAATACCAACAGGGTCATACCAAATTGAACAAATCAATGCTGAATTAGCGCGTAGAATAAAATCCATTACAGGAGCAGAATCGAAAATCGCTATAACGGTTCATGAGCCGACGCTATCGTCAGCGATTGAGTTGAACTCGCCTAATTATGTCGTAGATATTTATCAGAGTTCTATTAGAACCTTACTAGGATGGCCTGAGATACCACCTCGACAAGAACCCGTTAATCCTGAGCCACAAAAATCTTATTATGTCACCGACAGGATAAAACCTGATAATCCGATAAAAAGTTATAACGAATACACCAAGTTGGATTTTTTCACTGGAGTTAGAAGGTCGCAGTAATAGATACTACACAATTCGACAGGATAAATTCACTGAAAATTTCACAGCGATGAATAATGATTTTTCGATGTTGTTAATATCTCTTAAATCCGGTACTCTCACCCGAGATGAATTTATCAGCGTCTTAGAAACATGTAACAAAATCATCAATGACATGGAAATATTTCATTTGAAAATTATTCAAGATGTATTAGGTGACGATAATTCTAAAACGAGAACGGAGTTTGCGAGAGTGTATAATACACGCGTAGAAGATATTCCTGAGTTCAAACTACAAGGATATAATATCTCAGAACTACAAAAATCTCTCAATGATGCCATCGATGAAGGTTTCAAAAACATCCATGACGCATGGAAAAAAACAGCACCACAACCACAAACAACTATCCCTAAATATAAGAATGACCCAGACGGAGGCGGCAGACATATCGCTCCGTTCAACGTAAATATATCCACGGTGATAGCGCTAAATTTAGTATGTGATGTTATCGAAGGAAGCCATCAAATAAATATCGAGCGATCAAATCAAGCTCAGCATGGATACATTCTATATTCATTTGCACCAACAGCTCCTCCAGGATTTCTAATAATTTAGTCTCCGGTTAATCCAGTCTATATGCGATGTCATAATGATTCGTTAACGAGAATCAACTTCAAACTCGTTGACCAGTCTAATAATCTAATTGATTTACAAGGCGAGGTTTTACAAATTAGTCTGTTTGTAAAATCATAAATGATTTTCATCGTAAATGAATTGTTAACCCATAGGGGGCGGCGACAACAATTTTTTTTAGAGGTTTTTGCACCCTCGGGATCCCCTTAATTTGACAAATAGGGCCCTAAAATCGTTAAGGCTACATTTGGCAAAAGGAGACTTAAAATATTTTGCTTAAAATCTACCCCAATTAGAGAAGTCGGATTCGCCCAATCTGCTGCTCAACCTAGGTAGATTTTCATGTGTGATTCCATTGTCGCATATATTTGGATTTTGTAGAGATGTCAGAAGAGTTATCTTTAATGCTAGCCATACTGTAGTGCTCACGCGAAGATCAACTGACGATTATGCTCTTCACCGTGGTGCTGCTCCTGTTAGAGATGTTAATGTAGAATTAACAAAGTTAGCACTAAGGATGACAATTATGACTCCATCGTTGACTCTTGAGACTCGGTTGCTATCTTTTATGGATCAAGGAGGAAGATCATTATTGTCCTGGTCTGATATCACAACAGCTACAATAACAAGTAATGTTATTGGTGATTTTTTTTGGCAGCTTGCGCTTTCGAAAAATGTTTCAGCGCCAAGACATGTCTTTGTTGCGCTACAAAATGTGAATCGAACTCAAAAAATAGCTGGGGTTGCAGATGACACTTTACAATTATATGATATTTGATAAATGTGACGTCAGTGAGGTATCATTGCGAATAAGTAATCAACAAGAACCCGCAGAACAACTTATTCTCGATTACGGTAATAATCAAATAGGACGAGTATATCATCGATTGTGGTCATATATGGGTCGTGATCAAAACGTCGATATTGGACTACAAATATCACAATTGTATTTTAAAGACTTGTACCCGATTTATTACTTTTCTTTGCAACAACTTGATCTATCTAAACACTCGACCGTTAATGTTAAATTTCAGGCTCGTATCGGTGATGCCCTTGGAGGATTTAGAGCAATTATTGTTATTCTCAGTGATAAATCTATGACACTTGAATGTGGTGGTGGAAAAGTGCGAGTCATTGATGTACCCGTTGAAAATCTGTAATATTTTCAAAAATATGTAATTGAAAATCCAAAGGATTTCAACGATAATTAGATGATCACTATCTAAATAAAATGTCGCATAATCATGTTAATGTCACCCTGACACCTGGTCAAGTAAAGAAACTTCAATCGAAAAATTCTACTGCGTGTGGTACAACGATAATACTTAAAAAAGAACAGATGACAGGTGGATCAAATAAATTATCGTTGACGAAAACCCAGATTATTCATTTCAGTAAAGCATTAAAGGGTAAAACATGAGTTAAATTGACTTTGTCACAAGCTGCTGTCAGCGACATGATTAAAACCGGAGGTATATTCCCTCTATTAGCTGCAATATCTGTGCTGATTGCAGCAGCAGCCCCGGCGGTGCCTAAGCGGCAGCGCTTGGAGCTATTGGTACCGCGGCAGGGCTTGCAGTAAAGAAAGCAGCCGGTGGATCAGTTAGAACTAAAAAAAAGGGAAAAGGTTTCAGACTACCAGGAAGTCGACTCACAAGACATTACTAAACCAGTTAAATCCAATGTCAAATTTTGATTTACTCGACGCAGTAAAAAAACTCCCAATAAAACATTTTATAGGTGTATTCATGAAAGATCAATTACCAGCACAACCACAAATACCAGAAACTGGTATAATTAATCTAGATGACAACACTGAACCTGGAACTCATTGGGTGTGTTACGCAATATATCCAACATCGATTATTTATTTTGATTCGTATGGATTACCACCCCCGAACGAATTTGTCAAATATGTGTCTGAATCTTCCAAAATCCCTGTTTGGTATTCAACGTTACACACACAGACATTAACAGATCCTCCTTTTTGTGGACGATAGGTTCTTAACGCGCTAACAGCTATCTCGACGAGTTCTAAATTACCTCACAAAGCCATCCACGAGTATAAGATGATGAAACAAATCTATGAATTTTCATCATCACTTAAAGAGAAACGTGTAATATATAACATGGCAGATATTTTTGGAAGATCAGTATCACGTCCTTCCGAAACAGTTACTATCGGACAAGTAAAAAAAATAATCAACAAAGCTATCTCATCGATAGCCAACTTAGATGAATTAAAAAAATTATATGATCAAATAAATGCTATAACGGGATTTAAAACAATCATCGATGACGTTAAAGTTACTGCGGGTGACTCCGCCTTTGATATGAAAAACTACGTGACGATTATAACGATCATATAACCAAATTTAATCAACTCCAACAGGATATCATTGATGCCATTGAAATTCCCATAAATAATTGTTTTGGTGTTCCGCGCGTGACTACACCGAAGCTTACAGAGATACAAAATTCTATGTTGGAACTAGTAACATTTCAATCCAAATATGAAGAACATGTAAAATAGTTTTCAACTTTTCGTAGAAACATCGTTGATACATTTCTCGGATCTCCACTTGATACAATTGATATAAAACTTCCTGATATTAAAAAATCCATTGATGATCTCAAAACAACCACCAATGCCATCGTAGCGGATGCAACAAGGATGATAGCAATAGTTGAAAAAAAAATTCCTCATGAGAAAACCAACAACGTAGTATACACGATTCAACACAGCTCATATACGTGGACACCTACAAATAATATTTTACACGTTACTGCAACCGTAAAGGGAATATATCAATTAACACTAGTAACACCAACTCTGTTTAATATATCATGTTCGAGTTCATCTGGAGTCAATAATACGATATCAACAATCATCGACAAGGATACGATTGAACAATTCACGATAATATCCACTGATAATAATCTAGCTAGGGTTTCAATGTCATGGTATGTGGAATTCGTACCTGATTTAAGTAAACAACTAAACAAAATTATAAATTGTTTACTGTGTTAATAGATAAAAATGTCATCAACGGTACCTTCAGTATATAAATATCTCTATGATACGATACAAGAATTTCAAACTAGTCTAGGAATATTCACTGAACAATATCGTATAAAAGTAAAAAAATATCAACGACGAATTAATATAATTGATGTAACCGTGTACTCGGTGTCTGGTGTAATTGCTAGCGCTGGAATAATACTATCTTCGGTGACTATGATAGCTCCAGTTGTTGTTCCAATTTGTATATCCGCAGCAGCAACAATCGCTGGAGTATTTACCGGAATAACAAAAAAATATCATCGTGTTCTCAGCAACAATTACACGACTACGTTGTTAAACTCGCTATGGTATCCAACGCGTACTCGCAGTTGTCAATGTTGATCTCAACATCCATCGATGACGAATTTATATCCGATGATGAATTCTCAAAAATGGTCCGGTTGTATGATTCAACAATGTCGAAATTGGAGCGTGAAAACAATTTCAACGTTGACAATAACAATTACAATAACAATGTCACAAGAACTGCTTCAACAAATAGCAGAAAATACTATCACGACAAAGACAAAGTTGATCTCGCTGGTAACGAAAACACCAGAGTTCAACGTTGAATTTAACCCTCCGCTGGCAGCATTTGAGATAGCGCTAACGCAATTAAGATGTTACTACAGCTGGCCAAATGTACAATCAGAACCGTTTAATGGTAAACTTCCCAATAACAGTTTTACTTTTTCGTATCAGAATAAAGTCAAACCAGATGGAACCCAGGGTGAACCAGAATGACACACAATACACCTACACACCGGCGCATATGACATCGAATATATCAATGAAATAATCTTAGAATCCATCGAAGCAATCACAGGAAAAAATATAATTCCCATCCCAGATGAAACTGATAAATATCCTATTGAAATAAAAGGACATGAGCCACTGTTGTCAACGGTCATTGAGATAAATTCACCTAACTACGCCGTATATATATATATATATATATATATATAAAACAGCTCAATTAGAACCTTATTGGGGTATCTTGAATATATTCCAGGCACCGTCGACATAATAGATCTACCACGTGAGCCACTAAAATCTGACTTTATTTCCACGAAAGAAGACTATCATGGTCATAATGTTGATAATGTTGATAGTACACCTAAGTTAACATATACCTTAGGAAATTTAGAACTTATTATTTATGATCCTGGAACTATTGATAACGCTTTTAGATTAATGAGTGTTGATTTTAGTCGATTTCTAGCTTATTTAATAACTGCAATCAGTACAATTCAACCTAACAGAGATATTGTCGTCGAGTAATTGGAAGTGTGTAATAAAATTATCTCTGACATGGAAGAGTATAATCGGGAAATTATTCAATATGTTCTCAATAATAATAGTCCTGCAGCAAAACAATCATTTGCAGCGCATTATCCGCGTCGAAGATATTCCCACGTTTAATCTTCCAGGATATAACGTACCATGGATACGAGGAAAACTCAGTGACACCATTGACGAATTCTTCCCACGGATTCACACAGCGTGGTTGAATAGTCTTTCAGCGGTTCATCAGCAGTTACCAGAACCTGTAAAAACTGATTTTGTCACTGATGATTTACCCGCTGTAGATCCAAAGTTCAATTACAACTTCGACATCAGTTTTCTACTACCCCAAGAATTTATAAAAAGTTTTCATATGATGTTTACGATGGAACAGAAACTGATACACTTAGACGTTACGAATACAACGAGTATGGTAAAATAATATGGCGATTTGCTCTTGGTGATCAAGGTGTATTTGTAATCACAGAAAAAAGTCTCATTGGGATCTTCAACGCGATGAAACAAACTTTCAAAACACAATTGGGACAATTGCGAGATTATCTGCAAAGATCTCTATTACTCGATTTAACAACTCAATCTGAGACAATCAAACAACAACAACAACAACTAAATCAAATTATCGCCGATATGAACTACCTCAATGATAGATTACTCTCGTTAGTCTACGAAGATAAATCACCAAACAGAGAAAAGTTCAAAAGAGTATTTTCACTTACTGATGACAATTTAGTCTTTTATAAATTTACAGGGTGGGATGTACCAGCGTTGAAAGCATCGCTGAGAAAACTCATTGACGAATTCTTTCCACAAATTCACGCGTTATGGTTTAAAATAAACCCCCCCCCCCACGGAAATTCTACGGTCGAATAATTCAGTATTCAAAAGCAACAAACACAGATCTCCCGGCAACGTTGATATACCATCAGTTATTGCAATCCACGTTATTTGTGATGTAGTGTTAGGAAGTTATGCAATTGATATTTCAAAATCAGATAACGCTGATCAAGTATACATTCTATATACGTTTTCCCCGAATGTTTCCCCGGGGAGTCTCATAACGAAAGATCCACCTCACTTAACCTACTTGGAAACCATTAATAGACTCATAACAAGGATGAATTTTAGAATAACTGATCAGGATTTTAACTTGATTGACCTCAGAGGGGAAAAACTACAAATGACTTTACATGTGAAATCCTGAAAGGATTTTCGTCGTAATTGAAAATTCTTTTGAATTTTTCAACAAGCAATTTCAATAAAATAATTGAAAATCATAAAATGATTTTTATTGGAAAATTCTACGAATTTGCACTGATTTTTACTGATTTGTACGTAATATTTACTGATTTTGATGCATTTTTGATGCATTTTTTATGCATTCAGTGGGAATTTCAAAAGAAATTACACGGTCAAATGGTCGATTTTCTATGTTATTTCTTGTAGACTTTTTCCACTAGAAATCATTTTCCATTGAAGATTTGCAATTGAATCGCAAAGTGATTTAGATCAGTGTAGACCTTTTCACATAATATGTATCATCATACGCGAATAACCATTCATGAGAAACATAAACTCGAGAACGCAATAAGGGAAGTTTTTCAACATTGTGAAAATATAAACGATGAAATCTAGAAGAGATTTAACATTGAACTAATAATTGATAACCTAAGCGACAATGGTAAATTTCTGCTGACTGAAAAACAATTACAAAAATAACAAGAACATACTATAACAACGATTAATTGTGAATATGATCAAATCATGCAATATACTCATTCGTGTTTACGTCTTGAAGAATTACGGAGAATACTAAACAGGTGATCATCGTATCAATGCCGTTTTAACACTTGATATCTAACCAAGTATGCTGATTTTTACCTGAAAATGAAAAATCGTAAATGGAAAACTCTTTGAATTTTCATTGCAATTTCAACGGATTTCCAATAAAAAAAAGAAATCACTAAAAATTAACCCCACCCAACCGCATAAACTATATACTTCCGTGTAGTTAATCTACCAACAGGTATTATACATGTCATACAATTTACTTCCTAGTCGTATTCCTGTCTTTACAAATTTTTTGTTCTAGTGAGTAAGCGCGCTCTACCTGTATGTTCCAACAGGTATTATACATGTCATACATAGTGAGAATTTTACCTATGCGGCGTTATTTATAACTCCACTGAAGTAACAATTGGGGTATTTTCAAATTCGCGAATAAGCGTTTTAACATTTCGAATTTTTTAATTAAATTCGCGCTTGATCTCATATTGAAGACCCAAATCCTTTCTAATTTTTTTCACAATAGTAAATAACGGGTCAAACCTGTCTACGTCATTTTCTTGAATGCTAGCTTTAATCTCGATAGAATCTCTGATATACCAAAAAGTCTAATAGACGATAGAACCGTGTTGAGTAAAGTTCGTGATTGCTTTAATGAATTTAAGCGCGATAAAGCATCTCATACGTGGTCGACATTTCGAATTATTGATGATGATGTCAGTGTACCCACAATCGATGCTACCATGAACGACGAAAGAGCAGCTGAGATAATCTCACATCTTGGGAAAAAAAGTTATTTTTTTAGAATGAAAATCATTATCGTAGATGATGGGAAATGGATTATCAGAGATAAATTTGAACCAATTCTCAAAGATAAAAAACTTTCATTGTGAGTCGAGATTCCAGACCAGGAATTCTAACTGGAATTGACAAACCATACTACGAGAGATTTAATCCAGTAACAGCAGTTGTTTATGGAATATATCCTTGAAATGATAAACCAAGTATTGAAAAACTAGCACCTATGAAATTATCACCGCTGACTTTGTCAACGAGAATGAATTGTGTAGCAGAACGAGTAATGGAACACTTCACGAATGCATCCCTGGGGAATAAATTAACTGAACGACGACGTAAAAAAATAACAGAATGGGGACTGACAGTGAAGGAGCATGGGGCAACAATTCAAGATATAACCAAATTAGAAATGTCATTAAGATTTCCAATATCGGTAGCGACGATAACCGGAGAAATATTACACGAATCTAAATATAAATCAGAAGGAGCTCCAATTGAAATTATTGATCATAACAAACACGCGTGGACATCCGCAGTAACAATATTCCCACGAGATAGAACCGTAAGATATATCCCTGAGGAGTTTTGTAAGGATATTTTCCACGAAGAGAAGTTATTCGATGCTATTCATGCGTTGTGTAAAGATGACCCTGTATCAGTGTGGTTAATTCACAGCACTGAAGATTCAGAATTGGGATTTGATCAATTTGTAAGACCGAATGGAGAATTATATCGCACTAAAGAGTTACACTCGAGGATGAAAAATATCGCTAATAAATATTCATGTGAAAACTCGAATAGTTTCAACAATGAAAAATTCCTCACGGTTACTTTTACAATTCAATCAGTGGTAGCTCATTTTGCACGAGAAAAGAACTCACGGCGTCCAACACGAAGTGATTTTTTATTGGATGTTAAATCAAGCTGCCGTGAATTCGGCCATGGAGGACTGTGGAATACAAAAGACCACCGCGAGGGTATGATTTCAATTGATATATCTGCGTGTTATCCAGGGAGTTTAGTAGGATATGGAGAATGTGCTAAATATTTTAAACGATTTGGACACCCCACACATGAAATGACTCGTGTTTCGGTTAATGGTACATTGCCTGATTTTGATTTAACTGGATATGGTATCATTTGAATTAGCTACAGGATTACATCCGTGTAGTTATGTTTGGATTGGTAGACATATGTCTGAAAAACACTGGATGCCAATTGCGTTATTGAGATACATGATTGATTGTGGTATGCTGATATCGCTGATTATTTCCGAAGCAATTGTGTGTTATCGAGCTCAGAAAGAAGTTTGGCTACCACAACCCGATCTAGATAGTATAATTAGCGAACAACGAAAACAATTTCCTGATATTAATGAACAACAAATCATGGATTGGTCTAGGCAGTTATTTGAAATTGAAAATGGACCAGCAAAAGATTTTGGACGAAGAATAATTGGTAAATTTACTCAAGGTGGAAGATATCACAATGCAAAATATTCTTCACGGTTGGTCATAGACAGCGCTGAATACGATTTTATTGCTTCAGATTTAACGAAACCTGGAAAACTTTTAACTCGTAAAGATGCTTTTCTATCCTATGGGACTAAGTTGGGTACAATTGTTACCTACTGTGATGGATATAGTTCCCAATATCCACATTTAAGATCATCTATGTTTAGTTATTCTGCTATTAATCTATTTTCGATGATAAATAGATTTCCTAATACCGCGGTTAGAGTAGCCACTGATTCGATGTATATACACAACAAATACAGATCAGCAGTGGCTGAATTTACAGATCCGGAGGAAGCGTGGGGATGTTGGAGATTTAAAAAGGAGACGCTACACGAATATTGTAAATCTGGTGATGTTACGATGGACGATAAATATTTGAAAAGCAACCAATTATCAGAATTTTCTATTGCACCACCGATATCTGATCCTGTATGTAGATATAAAACTATTTACTTAAATGGTTGTGGTGGGTCAGGAAAGACAACTCGTGTGATTGAGTTATTTCATAGAAACGATGTTACCAAATCAAATATGATAGTGCTAACACCAACTCATAGACTTGCAAGCGAGATGATACATCGTGGGTAAATGCTTGTACTTATCACAGCTTCTTTCGATGGAAAGGTGACTCATGGACTCCCGATCGAATGAGTGAGAAATTTATCCCTGATGTCATTATATGGGATGAAATATGCACGGTAGCGTTGAAAATATTACAAATATTCCTTGAATGGTTATCAACGAAAACAACAAAAATGTTCATGTGCGGCGATCATGGTCAACCACCACCATTTGTTGGTTTATCCTCACATGATTGGTGAAAATCACACGTAGACTATTACGAAGAGATTAATACCGATCATAGATCACTTGATGAACAATTACGCGAGTTTAAACAACTAATCAGATTACAACCGGATAGAATCCAATGTGAAATAGCTCGTGAAATAATTTCAGAAACTCCCATGAATGATTTTTGGGAGGTATGGAAGCCAAACGATTTGATAGTAGCAAGTAGAAAAATAGTCAGAGACACACTTCAGATGAAATAATTTGAATTGCATAAATGTAAATTTGCAACACTTCCAGTACCGCTCTGTTATAGACCTTCTGATACACGAAAGCAGAATATCAAAGTTGATATTCCTGGACAACGTGAAAAGTAGATTCTCGTATTAAATGATATTGTGCTGGTTGATATCAGCGTCGTCGAAGATGCATTGCGTGCTGATAAATCCCCATGGACGTTAGGTTACGCAGCGACCATACACTCTTCACAGGGATTAACTATCACAGGCACAATTGTTTGGATAGTAGATAATCGCATTGAGTTGTCAAATTTAGTTTATCCTGCAGTGTCACGAGTACGGAGAATAAATCAACTTCGAAGAGTTGTTTTAGATGCTAATGACACTACAATAAGTGATATTGTCAGTGATGATATAATCAGAAAAAAAAATTATCTGGTTATAAACAACAGGATAAAATAATAATAGAGAATTTGACATTGATGCCGAATTAATAATCACACTGAAACAACAACAGAATAATCACTGCGCGAGTTGCAATTGTATAATGCGTTGGTGCTGGTCGGATAAAGATCCTCACCAATTTGCAGTGGATAGAAAGAATAGCAGTATTGGTCATATCAGAGATAACGTGATGCTGACTTGTCTTTAGTGCAACAGACGAAGAGGTGCTAGTTAAGAACACGCGGTGGTAATTGAGTGTCCTCGGGTATCAATTGTAGTTGTTGTCGAGTAAATTCTCGCTGAGGAGCAGTTGAATAAAGTTTATAGATTGCTGGTCTACCCGTAGATCGTGTTATACTAGATATTTTATGCTCGGTGATACTCCAAATAGGATCAGTAACTCTTTTTTACCACCTTCAAGCTCTCCTGGTTCGTATAAATACTTTACAGTGACATTGCCAAGAATTGGTTCCTTTGAAAAATCTTTTTGTGAGATTTTAGGTATATACTTCTTTTTAATAGCGTTGTTAGGTTTCATGTTGATTGTTCTAGTAATCTCATTATTCAGCGCGGTAACAACACCTGGTAATCTCTTTACCCATTCACGGGATCGTTCACGTTGGATAAATTCCTTCGTGTATTGATATCCAAATAACCGCTCAGCAAGTGTCCGATTAAATCGTTCAACAATTGCCTGATCGCGATGTAGTGCAGTATGCCCTCGTCGTATGGTGACATTATGATGTTTCATTGTTGATAACACTACACCCTGAAATTCCTTGCCATGATCAACTTGTAATAGATTTGGCCAGCGCAGAGGACCCCTTCGATAAATCCTTTCAAATGCAGAAGCCACTTCAGTGGATGATTTTGTCCTTAGCGACTCTGCTTGTTTGTATCGACTCGCATTATCAACTACGGTCAACGCGTATTTGTAACCACCACCATGTGGCAGAAATAGTATATCAGCTTGATGAACTTCATTAGGAACTGTAACATCAAAATTCGAGTAGTTAATTGATTTAGGCGGCGGTAGATAAATTTGCCATATTGCCTGTTTGGATAAACAATCCGCCGCTGTAGTATATTTTACTTTTGCAGCGCTAGCGAGTTTACTGATTGCCGCTTTACCTCTCCAGTATCCTCTCGAAGAATAATAAATAGATTCCATGTTGTTATTAATTACCCGCACCTAACATCAATTTACCTTTCATGGCGGATTTTATCAACCATGAAGCCAATTTTTCTTTGAATGAAACCCTAGTGTTTCCAGTGATAGAATTCAACGCATGAATTAATTTCACATCTGCGAGATGACGCTGTTGTAAATCATTACTTCGGTAAGCTATATCATGTACACGACATGCTTAATCAATTACATTTATTGGATTTTCTCCCGGGTTAGGATTATCATGACTATCAAGTCTTATATCTAATCGAGTTCCCGGTCCACAATAACTATACCCTGGAAGATGTTTTTGACCTGGATACTTCCTCCATGGTAACCCTGGGAGTTTAGTTATCTTGGCGGTAATATCGCCACCTCTTTTTGTTTGAAAATTCGTAGATAAATCACTTTGAGATTCCATTTTCACAAATCGATATTTTTTGTACCACATATTTTACACTTACCGGTGACCGCTTCTCTGTTATTTTTTGTGGTAACAGTCGTTGGGTCCATAGTTGGTGTACGCTTCTTACATTTCACACAATATAGATCCATAATATATGTATGTTATTTGAACAAATGGAAGTGATCGATTTCTCAGCGCTAAAGAAAAAAACAACAAGTAAAACATCACGATATGTTACCAAACTCTATCATAATGATTATCATTGGACCATCCGGAAGTGGTAAAACTCAATTGCTGCTCACGATGATTATGAAAAATTTCACCTGGGATAAATTATATTTAGTCGCCCCAAGCGTAGATGATCAACATTGCTATCAGGTGTTAAAAGATTATAATGAAACCGTTTCAGAAGCTTACGGTCGAAGCGTTATTGAGTTTATAACAGATATTGAAGAAGCGGTATCCGTGGAAGACTTAGATGTATGCGTTAACAATCTTGTTGTGTACGACGATGTAATGTTGGACCAAAAAAATAATCCAGCTAGAATATTTTCCTGAGGTAGACATACAATCTCCGAAGTGATATATGTAACCCAACGTTACACACAAATACCAAAAGTAATCAGAGATAACTGTAATTTATTGTGTGTATTCAACGGAGTTGATACTCATATGTTACGAAATATTTGGCAAACGTGGTGCTCCGATATGGATTATAATCGATTTCAAAATTTCTTTAGTGGTGCTCGAGCTACCCCACACGGATTTATCACGATAAGTATACACGATCCTCATACACGATATCGCGTCGGATTAGACCGTATCTATAGCTAATTCGGTTAACTTCATAGCAGCAACGGGGCTGGTGACAACGACAGTGGCGTCGTTATTTTTAAAATTCTGTTTGCCCGTGGACGCTTCTATTAAGCATTTACGAAGAAGCTTTGGATTACCAAAAAAAACGCCTCTATTCCAAGTTGTCCGATTCACCCTCTCTGCATTTCTTTTTGGTTTTGAGAAACTCCTAATTTGTCAAATAGAGCTCTAAAATCGTTAAGGCTCCATTTGGCAAAAGGACGCCTCTATTTCAAGTTGTCGGATTCACCCTCTCTGCTGCTGGACTGTAATCTTTTCACTATCCAAAGCTGAGAGAATGTCATTTAAATAATTTCAGAATACTAGTTTCTGTACTGTGGCAAGGTCGATATGCAGGTTGTACATTGCTAAATAGACTGTTTGAATTCAGATGAGATTAAAGTTGGGTTAGGACAACGTTTTCTAAGATTTTTTACATGAATGGGAGATTAGATACTGGGTGGTAGTTCTTTTGTTTAATCGTTATTGTCGAGTGTTAGCTTCTTCAGCAAAGTCTTTACAATGGCAGTTTTGAAACATGATGTGAATTCCCAGGATGTAATCTTAATCGTCATCTTAGTATTGTAGTGGCTAAACTGGCTAAATGGACTATGTTTTGTGACATTCTTTTTAGCGGCTTTATAGATTTGTTTATGAATAGTGAGTCAGATGGAAATCCAAAGTATCTTCCTTTTAAGGCGGTCTCTCTTAGCAGTGCTAAACGGAGCCTAATACTGCTATGCGAAGGAGAACACTTTTGAATTGATCATCTGCCCTTGGTGGCTGGGGCATGTTTTTCAAGCAATCAATGCAGGCAGTTATCAAGTTTTTCTGCAGTAGGAGGTAAGAAAGTTGTTAGGTTTGCTTGAATGTCATGCATTAATTTGGTTCTATTTATCATACAAAGTTTCTCTTAGTAGCTGTAGAATATTATCATCAGGTAAATGAAAACTCCAAACTAAAATGTGATCATGTTCAAAGATGTGTTGGTTAACTGACTGTTTAAGGTTGAAAACATGAATGGACTCGAGAGTTTTGATGTGTATGGTTATCCAGGACAGTCAAAGTGAAGGTTGAACTCTCTAAGAATAATTAGGTTGCCACTTATCGAATTAC
This sequence comes from Unio pictorum, assembly GCA_030141615.1. Lineage (NCBI taxonomy): Eukaryota > Metazoa > Mollusca > Bivalvia > Unionida > Unionidae > Unio > Unio pictorum. Next base: position 7,398,389 of record JARLTB010000291.1, read on the forward strand.
CATACTCCAGCAGATTCAAAAAGTGCTCCAAAAAGAGAGATTCAGTCAGCTTGTTTTTTCTACTTGGTGCAGGGTGGTAGAGGCAGACAAAATGGACTGACCTTTTCTCCACTGTGAGTGTTGTTTGGACTAGTTCAAAGGATGGATGGCAGAAATTGAAAGTTGTGATGTATTTAAGACATTTTTTGGACAAAAATAGAAGAGCCGCTTCAAGCTGGTGAAACGATAGAGACCAGGTTTCCTGAAAAGTCCAAATGTAAAAGATAAAGTGGAAAAAATATAATAGATTAAGTTAAAGAAGGAGGGGGAGTCTTGTTTTAGTATTCATTAAGGAAGATGTAAATGAAGAAAGGCATCCTGACTTTGGAGTCGAATAAAACTGAATGTTTTCAGTGGAATTTTCTCGAGAAAGAAATGCAAAATCATTGCTAGTTGCTTTCATTTTAGAGGCCACCTTCCACCAGCATATTAGAAGGAAAACTGAACTTGTTGCAACAAAAAGAAAATGTCCTTGCACAGGATAAGGAAACATATATACTTGGGGATATAAATAAGGACCTACTCAGTACTCAAATAAAGAACAACTTGATTAAATTTATTGAATCATTAGGCCTAGTCCAGCCCACATGGATACCTTAAATAGCACGCACTCGTATTGATCACATTGATACCATCCTTCCACACAATGTGGCCTGTGTTGGTTTTAGTGACCACTGTCCTACTTTTTTGACACGAAAGGTTAACTACAAGAGAAATAGGAAAAATACACACACAAAAATGACTTACAGATCATTCAAAATTTTTAATGAGGAACGATTGTTTAATGAACTGTGTAAAGTTCCATGGAATATGATTCAAACTTTAGATGCCATAGACAAAGCTCTGATAGAGTTTTCTCTATGCAAGCACCACTGAAAGTAAATTGCGTAAAGTATCAACTCCAAACTGATTGCTTTATTAATGAAATCCTAGACAATATGAAGATACGAGACCAACTGAAGGTTATGTGAAACCATGCACAATATAAAGCATGGGAAAATAATACAACAAGTATGAGTAAATAGTCTTAAAAATGTTTATATCAATCAATATTTGAAAACACAAAAGCAACACAAACTCTATCTGGATAGTATTAAATGAACTCATTTGGGTAACACACATACATCAAACAAATAAAATTCACTCACCTCTTGTAAATGACTGCACAGTTACTGATGACACTGACACAGCAAATGTTTTTGATGATTTGCTAACTAAGTTAAAATCACTAAGGAGGCATGTTTCTCTACTCCACAAGTTTCAAAGAAACTTTGTTTTTAAAATAATGTCTCAATAAACTAGATACAAAGAAAGCAATATGACCTGATCAGATTGGTGCACCACTCATTAAAACGTCTGTCTCATATATTTCTAATAGCATAAGATTCATAATCAATTTAAATATTGCAACCTCATCTGTCCCCAAAATATGGAAAACTGCAAAATTAATGCTTACGCACAAATTTGGTTTTAAGACTGATACTGATCCATACAAGCCAAATTCAATACTACTAAAACCTGTCAAAATTGATTGCAAAATATATCCATCACCCGTTTATGTCATATGTAACGAAACATTTGCTGCTGTTACACCCTAATCAATGATGGTTTAGATACAAATATTCATGTGAGACTAACTTGAGCAATCTAAATGATAAATGGCTTCACGCCCTTGATCAAAATTGAATAATACGATCTTTATTTATAGATTTCTGGAAAGTTGTGGATCATGAAACATTTTCGAAGAATTTGTGATGAAAGTACAATCTGATGGTTTATTTCATACTTAAGTGAGAGAATACAACATGTTTTTATAAATAATGTTCTGTCCAAACCTGGAACAATTATATATGAATTACCAAAAGGGTCAATTGTAATCCATTATTATGAATTTTATTTATTAATGATCTACCATATTGTAGGGGGCCGGAGTGGCCTAAAGCGCTCTCCGTCTCAAGACTAACTACGTTGGAAAAATGAAAAAAGGAAAACATGTTTTACCTGTTCAATACCATCAGCATGGGTTCCCACGAGAATAATTGGGGGAGGGATGACTTTCTTGCTTTCGTTGTCTGGTGGAGCACAGGAATGAACGGAATTCATCCAAACAGAAAGTAGCTCTGAAAAGATAAGGAAAAAATGTATAAATAACAATTTGAGTACAGACAAAACAAATTACATTGTGACTATTATGACATTTTATACAGCAGTACTGGCTTTATGAATAATCCAGTTCAAGACCGTTTAAACTGAATCTTTGACAGAATGAAATGTTTAAAGATGGTCAAGTATTCAAAATATGAAAAACTCTAATATTGCAGACAAATTTACAAAGAAACAATGCCTGAATTAGTTTCAGGAAATAAGTGTGATCAATTAAATCATGTGTATGTGGCTAGAACAAGGCTGAACTATAGTATCTCAATACCGTGTATTCTAACTCAGACACTCACCTCCATTACAGAGGCCTAAACGGCGATGTCCTACAGTCTTCCTTAGTACCCTCTATGTTTTTTTTTATTTTGTTCCAAATAGTCAACACATGATCCAACTCAAATGCACCAAAATTACCCATACTACCTTGAATGTGTGTGATTTGGATTTTTAACATAGCTTTAACCATTTTCCAGTCATATTTCTATGTCTGCAGTGTGGCAGGTTATACAGATGCCTAGCAGTGAGGTATCATATCGCATACATGTAGCATGATGTCACACCCAGTCATATTATCCTGACCGATCAGATCATAACACTAACCTCTTAATGCTGAGCGCCAAGCAAGGCAACTGTTGGTACCGGTTTTGTAAGTCTCTTTAAGATCGAACCCATGACCTGGTGCATCCAAGATGGATGCTCTAACAACTGACATAATTCAGTGGCTTAAAGACCACAGATGTATATTGTCATTAGAGTACATCAAAAGAACATGATACAATAGCTTGGCAGCAATTACAAAGACATTAGCTAGCTGCTGAGTGGGGACAAAATATATTAATATTTGCAATGATTGAATTCAGAGCAGAACCACCCAGTGTTGCACATATGGTACATCAAATAAACAAATTTAACTTTCATAATTGTGTTAGTTTCCTAGTGTAGCAAAGTAAGTAGTGTGTGTCACCTCGAAATAAACACACATTGAGACTTAGAAAAAATGTTGTTTGCAAACTTTGGAAAAGTATGCTGGTGTCAAAAGACAAACTGATGAAGATTTCAATCAGATTCAAAAGAGTGCTGAAGGTGTTTGAACTGATTGTTTGGATGGAACAGTAGCTAAGAGTAATCATATGTGTGATGCCATGCTTAATGTTTGGACTAAGGTCTTTCTTTGAATTTATAAAATTCAGTCTTAATATAATAGACAAACTATCTCTATATGTCAGTGGTGTAAAGAATTTGGAAAACTAAACTCAAAAACATGCACTTGTACTTCATTAAAATACTTTAGGTATGCGCATAATGGGGACTGCATTTTTGGCTGGTAGGACTCGTATTTAGGTAAAAATATGAGTCATAAACTCGTAGTTTTAAATTCCTAGTGATACATCTGTAAATACTTGTACGCAAATTAACACTGCCTGAAATATTTGATACTTAAAAAAGCAAATAAACACTGATTGATATTGTTTTGAAAACATTTCAGAAAAGAAATACTGCCTGAAATATTTGAATACTTTAAAGACAATAAACACTTCCTTACATTGTCTTGAAAACTTGTCAGCAATCAAATACTGCCTGAACTATTTTTGAATACTTGTTCAAAATAGCCTTGAGTAAATTTAAATATGTCTCTCATTTGAATGGAAATTTTGCTCAAAATGATCATGATGAACATTGACAATACTCTTAGCGCAATAAACTTTTCATCCAAAAGTACTGAATTAGTACTTGTCCAGCATTCCTTGAATAAGAACTTGCACAGATTGTCCTGAGTTAATACTTGCCAAGCATGCCCTGAATTATTACTTGCCCAGCATACCCTGGATCAGTATTTCCCCAGCAAGCCCGAACTCAGTAATTCTCCAGCAGGCCCCAAATTAGTATTTCCAAATCCAGGCCCTAAATCAGTACTTTCCCAGCAGGCCATAGATCAGCACTTCCCCAGCAGGCCCCATCAGAACCCAAGGCCCCAAGGAAGCTTGCCAAAAATCAGTATATACCCAGCATTTTCTGAATGAGAATACTTGCCAATCTTGCCCTGAATCAGTAATAGCTATGAATAAGTAGTTTTGCCATCTTGACCTTTTCAGAGAAACAACATATAGCCCTGATTCAGCATTGCCAACCTGAGCAACAAATTGGAAAATTCAATACACCATTAGAAATTATGATTAGCTACTGAGAACTGGGCATGTAAAGTTAGGCAACTTAAATACTGTAGGTGATTAAATTATTGTTATCTAAGAAAAGTTATATTCTAGTAAAGAGTGAAGTAATTTGTCATCACACAGTAGTAGAAGCCCTAAACTCACCACGCACTCTGCACTTCATTTTGCCTTCCTTGTCAATGCAACATTCATCATCTACCATATCGTCTAGATGTTTACTGATATTTAATACCAATAAGTATATGGCACGTCTTGACAGGAACATTTGGTGTGTTGTGTAGAAGGCATACTGCCCTGCAAAGTCCCAAATATTTAAAGGTGCATATTTGCCGAGATCATGTTTTATTTTATCTGCATTCTTTTGCAACAATTCTAACATTTCCCTGCTAAGATCCTTCATACCACTTTCACTGGAATCATTTGCTCCAGATTCTGATCTAACCATGGTTTTTGTAATAGACATTGGAAGATTTTTCAGAACTACAGGAGACCCTACTTGTTGACTAGTTTTGACCAATTCAGGATGAGGAGAAACAAGGTTTGGTTCTTCAGCAACATGGTCCTGTGCACTAATGTCAGTTATATCCCCTTCATGGGGAATTACAACATGTTTTGCATCAGCAGCCTCACTCCGCACTTGTTGTTTCTCAATGATAACCGTAGCAAGCTGTTGCAGTCGATAATCCTGTTCTAACTCTGAAAAAGAGCAGTTTATAGAACTGAATTATGCACTGTGTGAGACAATCAAACCCAAAATATAATTAAAGAGTAAATAGAAAGTTAGGATCAAACTTTATCATCTCACCTTGATGCAGATTCTATACCACTTATTTAAGTACAGGTGATGCAAACACTTTAATAAGAATCCAGAAATCCTGATTTATTTGCCTTGAATTTTACCTAATTAATGTAAAGTCCCAGATTAATCTTGTATAAACTTGTACTAATACAAGAATAATTTTCAACAAAATAAGGAATGAAAATGAAACTAATACAAAGCTACATTTTAAGTACAAATGCTTATTATATATATATATATATATATATATATATATATATATATATATATATATATATATATATATATATATATATATATATTTATAATTATACTTTTACTAACAATGGTTATTTCGAAAACACCATTGACAAGAAGAATGTGTACACTATTAGTTTTTCTGAAAGCAGCTAAGGCTTTTAAAGGCATACAACCTAAGTAAAAACGAATCAAATAATATATATCTTTTTTCAGTTCATGATTACTTATTTAGTTGAAAAATTATGATTCAGGCTGTTACTGAGGCCGAAATCAGGCTAGTATCAGAAATTTTGTGATAAAATACGCGATTTTTCATTATTGTCTGGCAGAAAAATTCGCAATTTGCCACGCCTATATTCATGTACCCTCTAAGTTGACCTCTCTCATTTTAGTCATGCACAAACACGTATTTACAAAAGAAATGTCGGACGCAGTCATGCAACTATAAATCGAAAGCGATTCTAAAAGGAGGGGGAAAAAGGCTCTTTTGGCAAATTATGGCAGCACACGCATAAGTATTGGTAACCAACATGAACGAAGAAATAAAAAGAAGTCCACTTTGCACCTGAAAACTAATCCAAAGGTCGCCAAGATCTTGCTGGATAGGTGAGTCTCAATTTTGCACTGAACAGTCAAGATTTTATACCGCTATTTTATTTCTGTATTGTTAATTCTTTATCAAAACTTTTAAAATAACATGTGATATTGGCATTATTCCATTTAGCTTGAAATAAAATGTCACAGCCCTGCAACAATACCGCTGAAACCCGCATGTAAACCATGACATATACTGTGCTATTTTTCAGGCTACCAAAGGGACTTTAATGATCATCTTCATTTTCGCACGCAACCATAAGACTTTATTTAGAGGCAAGCAGTCACTACTGTTTTCTTTAATAACAAATATATATAATGTTAATGGTGATGGCTGTAAATGAAAGCAATGCAATACAGTTAAGTATATTTTATAAATACTATTATTTGTAAAGTATATATAATTATTGTGTCTAATGAAACATTTATTTTCCTTTGCTATATTGGTTAAGAATTGAATGGCAGTGCAAGAAAACATCAGAAACAGAGAGAAATGTCACAGAAGACATGGCAACAACTTATACACTTAGGCTAACAATTGATAGGATACAAATTTCTGCTGTGTCCGATATAACCACATCAAAATCAGATATGGCTTCTGTGTAAGTATTACTTCATTGTATTAAATTTTATGTATATTTACTTATTTACAAATATTTTGGTAGATGCACATCTAAGGAATTTATGTATTACCTTTAAATGTATCATTCTATATTAGTTTCATATTTTGCAGTTGGTAAAGATTGTGCATTTTGTTAAAATATGCTTTGTTTTATTTAGAATAATATTTTTGTTGTAAATTGTTTGTTGGCATATATCTTTTTTGTTATGAACATGTTCCTCATCATGCTGTTTGTATTTTAATGAAAGGGCCTCAAGGGAGAATAGTCTTTGACTAAATGAGTCACCCTTTAAAAATTATTATTATTATTAGTATTATTATTATTATTATTATTATTTCTTGAAGTATTATCATTCCCATCGTAATAACCATGATAAATGATAATGCTTTCTTTTGATACAAAACTAAAGATTTCCAAGTTCAATATTAGTATTTACACATTTCAAAATTTTATTTTAAGGGATTCAGTCTTGTCTGAAGCTGAAAAACTTGAGGAAAAGGAAAGTGTTATAATGGAAACGTTTAAACGTTTTATCAACCCATTTGAGAAAGTATACTAACAAAAATAATTGTGATACATACACAAAAGGGGAATATTTCTGTTAAGTATACTAAAAAAACAGCCATTATGATACATGCATGATATATGTAACTAAACTAAAAGTAATTGTATTATATATATATATATATATATATATATATATATATATATATATATATATATATATATATATTTAAATATATATATATATATATATATATATATATATACATGTATAGTATTTTATTGGTATTTGTGGATGTTATTTTGTGTATGAACAAGAAAGTTGCTCCAACAAAAGCTTTCTTTGCTTTGTATGAACAAGTTAAACATGTGTAATTACAATATCTCTTAAATATCGTATTGATGCATAATTGAAAGAATGAAGATATATTGGTTATTATATTTTAAAAAAATGAATACATTGTATTATAAATACAAATCACACTAAGGCCATAGTTATGGTTTGTCCGTTTAGTACACATGGAGAGGGCAAGGGCTGTTTACCCAAATGCATATGCTTATGTATGGGGGTGGGTGGTCTACTGATAATGTATTTACACATATACCTCAATAGTAATTTGTCTAATATGTATCCTGCTTGACTGGGTTTAGTTGGTGTTTGAGTTTTAGTGGACAATATATAAACTTTTTAAAGTTATGCAGCTTATTTCTTTGACTCAGCGAGACATTCAACATTGGTGGACTATCTGTTAAATTCAGTACATAATATTATTCATCCTTGATGTTTTCTGTGAGGATTCAATATAGGCTGTTCTACAGAATGAGGAGGGAAATTGCATGTACGCAGATTGGGTGTGTGTAAAAAACAAAGTATGCATGTGTACAGGGAGGGAGGGATCAAGTTTTGCCTGATTTTTGTGCACATGCACATTGTTGGAGTCAGATTTTGTTTCAGGATGTTTTTACTTTTCTGCTTGCATTCTAATTCACACCGTTCTGAGCTATACACAGACACGTGAACATTTGCTAAAGTAGGACAAACTGGGGATTGGAAGTAAGAAGTGGCCAGGAGGAAAATGATAGGTCAGAAGAAGAAAAACCTCCAACTTTTACCCTTATGCAGATGCTGAATGATGCTTCTAGCACTCCTAGGCATATATCTAAGCAAAAACTATTCTCAGGTATTAACAGCTGCGTCATTTGGTGCTCAGCATTAAGAGGTTAGTGTATGGACTGGTCGTCCTACTGTCAGGATAATGTAACTGGGTGGGCTGTCATGCTACATATGTGCGGTATGATGCCTCAGTGCTGGACATCATAATAAACTGCCATACTTCAAACATCATAGCAATATGACTGAAAAATTGTTCAAGGTATGTTAAAAATCCAAATCACACACACTGTTACAATTTTGAAATAGAATTGTCATACTTTCATCACTGTTCAGTAGGCCCAACTTCATGAACTCGAGCAGTAATATATTGCTGCAAGCAGGGTTAATGGTCAGTTAGCAATTAAAACACCCCTGTGAATGTGTAAGACTTTGTTTGTCTGCGTAGGCTAATTGGTATCAACACTGCATAAATACATTTTGCCTTGGGTTACAACACTGCCATAACTTAATGGGTACATAAATGTAGGTATAAAGTACAACCAGTCATTCTACGTCTGAAAAAGCAAGAGGGCAAAGTCTCTTCGCCTGGTAGCATGACCCCTGCATTCCTTAATTTATCTGAGCCGGTTTTGCATTGTATATACTAATCAATATATATATATATATATATATATATATATATATATATATATATATATATATATATATATATATATATATATATATATACATATATATATATGTGTGTGTGTGTGTGTGTGTGTGTGTGTGTGTGTGTGTGTGTGTGTGTGATGGGGTGGGTGGGCTTAATTTCAATATTTGTTTCCCTGCAATAGTTTGTTTAGTTGATGTACTATAGTTTGGCATTGAGTAAATTGTAATCACTTGTCGAAAGCATAAAAACCCAGCACAGGATACTAAAACATCAATGTAATTTCTATTAAACTGACCAGTATTATGGAATGGGTAATATTTTATAATAATGGTACACTAGTTTCTCATATAAAAGTCGAAAAGGTCAAAAGAGTGACAGAGCTGAAGCTGGACAAGACAGCAGCGAACAGAGGGACAGGCAGAGCTGGACAAGATAGCAGCAACAACAACACAAAGTGAATTCAATATTTTTCACAATCGTTCGACGCTTAACGCGAGGTCATACTTAAGGAGCATGTCTGGGGTACTTACCGTCGCGAAGGTTGACATTCTTTGCAGCAGAAAGAGAACACCGGACACTTGAAGTGATCATCAGCATAGCAGAGAGATAAGGACAGGCACACACAAATAGTAGTGGTTCCGGGGGTAGAGTCTGACCCCGACCCACTGAATTATGACATGTCAGTGAGGGAGAGCCAGCTGTCCATAACTGTCAGGGCGATGGAAAGTTTTAGAGGGATCTGCAGGTAAGGATGCCGCCCATAGACCAGTACAGGCCTCGCATATAAAAACGAGCCCTTCAAGTCAGCGAGGGCCGTCAACATGTTATAACTGCAAGCGCCCGGGGCATTTTGCCAGGGATTGTCACAATGGCAGGCAGAAACAGGTGAATACCGTCACTTGGAAGGAGTGCGAGTTGGCGGCAAGCTGTAAACCAGCAAACCTGCAATATTTTTTACAGAGAAGGTGCCACCATGTTGTGTGACATTTGGTGTAGCGATCCAGTCCTTGTTGACAACAAATACGTGAAGCCTAAGGATTACACAAGGGAGATCCAGTACACAAACAGTGAATAAATTGTTGCCAGTAGGTATCATTGACCTCGAATCACCGTACTTGAAGGGGAACCTTGAAGCTGTACACACATTGTCGTGTGGAAATTTGTATATTGTAACGGTAGTAGATTATGCTCCATGCTATCCACAGGCTGACATGTTGAGTAATATGTATTCTGAAATCGTCACTGAAGAGCAAACTACCTGATGAGATCTTGGTCGATCAAGGTACACAGTTCATGAGTCACATTATGGCAGAGGTGGACCGACTCGTATTGAATAATCACCTCACAATTACAACACATCACCCTCCAATGTAACTGGTCGAACAGTTTAGTGTCGCAATGAAAACCATTTAAGAAGCTCTATGTACACCCTGAAGAATGGGATTGGTATCTTCCTGCCATGCATTTCGCATGCCAGGAAGTACCACTAGAATATTTAAAGTTTGCTGTCTTCCAACTCTTGTAAGGAAGGACTGTGCGTGGCCCAACCATACTGAGACAAATGTGGACAGACAATCATGGTGTTGAAGTGGTAATAATACCGATCATTATGTCGCAGACTTTCAAAACAATCTGCAGGAAACTTATTTCCTTGCACAGAAGAACCTCATGTGAGCAAATGTTTTATCTTTGCCACAATCATCACCGAAGACACCAAAGGTGTGACCCCATGTTGAGTGCAGTTCAGTGTGAAGAGATACAGACATTACCGATGTGCTTACGGAAATAGCCGGGAGAACGTCACTTGTGGAGTTCCGGTTAAAGCTCGTATATGACTGGGCAGTAGAACAGAAACCCTACCATTTGCCCCACATGAAATGGCCAGTCGTAAGGAATGAGATCGAGCTGACGATTGCTCTAGGACCAATTGAGCACGCTGACTCTGTACTGCTCTCTGGTAGCCCAAGCGCAGAAAGATGGTACACATCGGGTTTGTGTTGACTACCAGAAGCCTAGTCAGGTGTCGGAATTTCAGGTTGAAATGCTACCTGACCCACAATAAATTTTCGCTTCTGTCTCGAAAGTGAGATATTTCTCAAAGTTGGTTCTGTACAAGGGCTATTGGCAAATTCCTGTAAGGAAGGAGGATAGGGCAAAGCTCGCTTTTGTTAGTCCTGATGGAACCTACTAATGGTTTGTCATCATGTTCTGAGTCCAGATTCCGTCTAGCATCTTCACTATAATGATGCACAATAGGTGTGTCCACACCATCATGGATGATCTCTTGCTAGCCTAATAGACTTGGAATGGATGTTTCATTCCTGAATGCAAGGCCAATGTTTCCCTTAGAAGAGAGCACATTTTAACTGATATGTAGCTTAATAACGAATAGGTATTAACCCAGAAGATGAAAGGTCTAACTATTAACGATTAGTGGTGTCCACGCATTAGTATGTACATGTTCCATTTTCTTTAAACCTGTTGGGCCCTGGTTTTGTTTACGAACATTTGTAAAACTTCCGCTCTTCATGCAGATAATATATCGTACAATATTTGCTACCGGGCGAACTGTAACGATTGAATATAGTTAAACTAAAAGCGGCACTAGCACATACAGGATCATTATTGGCATCAAGACCACTGCTGCTATTTTGAACACCACTCCACAGAATCAAGTTATTTTATTCCTGATTAATGCCAATGGAGAATTGAAAAATTGGGGAATTTGTGATTTTTTTTGTATGTGACGTATATATGTGAACTGCTTCGAGAGTTGTGAAATTCACAAATGAAAGGACTAACTTATAACCTATGAGTGCAGACCTGCCAACCCTGACAAAACCATCTCACTAACGCAGTTTACATTTTCCCATAACTTTGACCAGTTTTCAGTAAGGTGTAACAAAATATCATAAACTGCTATTGTAAAGCTATAAAAGGTATTCAAAAGTCTAGTATGCGAATCATTCAGCAACAGTAAACATCATAATCAACTAAAATGTTTGTACACGCAGACTTTATTTAACAATAGTACAGTTGTACAAACTTCAGTTCCAAACTCTTTGCAGCTGAATGTGCGGTTGCTATTTCTCATCTTGACATAATTCTTGGAATATTTTTTACAATTTTACTCAATGACAGCAGTTGTATCTCCCACCATACGACATCCTTAAATTGACACATGATATGTAATAAACGTAACAGTGTCCCGTCCTGCTTGCATTAAAAAAATCTGAATATTCCTTTATAAATCTTGTTCTATGCTGATTATTAACACTTTTTAGAGGTTTAATTTCTGTTTCGTCTTTAATATGCATCGCTTGCTGGATTACATTTCTTTTAACTTATGTAATCAATAGGTTGATCATGCAGACACTTTGAACGAAACAATATGTGTAGTTTAAGATACAGTTGAGGTACAGAAGTAACCTTTTAGTCTGGTTCCATAACTAATTCCAATAATTTTAATATGAAACCCGGATCCAAATCAAACGCAGATTAGCCAATTATCCTTTTCAGCACCAATACTTTGTTCCATAGTTTTTCTTTTATTTAGCAAGATCGTATTTTAAGGGTCTTTTTTGTCAGATTTGTGGCAAAATTGTAAGGATTGCCAGGTCTGTGATTGCAGAGACTGAGCATGCTCTGTCCTTAGAGTTGGAAGGTAATATCTAATGCTGAAAGTATGGAAATATAAGATTAATTCATTTCCAACAATCCTAAAAGATTCTTCAATTTGCATCATACACAAATGAAATCTGAAGACCTGCCTTTACACATTTACATCTGCAGATGTTAACATGGTAGAATGTCACTCTTTATTTGAAAACAGTGAACACAATGTCAAAAGGATAAAGGTTCATAATATGACTAAAAGAGCGCATTTTCCAAGATGAAAGGAGAAATCCAAAAATCTGACATGAAAACATTGGGTGTGTATACAATTACCTTCTTTCCGGAATGTCCATTCATGGCTGGATAATGAAACATCACAGCAATGCAAATGGACATCTATGCCCTCGGTGCTGTCTGTCTTTGGCATGTCGCCATCCTCTCCAAGAAGTCTCTTTATGAGGGTTGTCTTGCCGACACCCTGATGTCCGACAACCATAACTCGTATACTGTAAACTTTCACCTTTCCATCTTTTAGTGCATTTTCAAAAAGTTGGATGGATCTGTCATCCATGTTCAAAATTTCTACTGGTATTCCTGTGCCTGTAATTGATGATTAGTTAAATATTACTGACATACAAACTTAATAAACTAGAATAGTATACATGCTGGACCTCCACTTCCACATTTAAGTCTAATGACCCTGATAATAAGGCCCCAGTTTCTCAACTTAATCTACTATTAATAAGGCCACATTTTCTCAACTTAATCTACTATTTTAATGAAGACCCCGATACATTTTTTGAAGGTTACAACCAGTCCAGATCTATTTTCTTTCATTGATAAAAATATAAGACATTATGAATACTCTAACTATTATCCAAATATATTTCAGTGCCTACTGGACATAGCCTAGAAAGTATCATTCAATAATGACTACCTTTACATCTTATTGGTGCACTGATTCATAAATATATAAATTACTATTATTCAAAAATATTTCAGTGCCTACTGGACACAGCCTAGAAAGTATCATCCAATAATGACTACCTTTACATCTTATTGGTGAAATGATTCATAAATATTTCAAGGCATTGATAATTTTACTGTTCCAATACACATATCGATGCAAGAGGTGGATAATCTAAACAAAACAATATTAACTGGATGCAAGTTATTTTTAACTAGTGCATTCATGAGTAATTATTAGACATTTGCCTTGTTATTACTTAAACTTAGAAATCATCCGCGACCGATTGTGAAAGCACATACACGCATTTATTTTAGTAAAAATGAAAGTCTTGAAGCACCCACTCGATTTCTGCAAGCTAACACAAAGTGATGTTGCTTGTAATTTGTATCCATACACCAATTCCATGATAATTATTTATCCCTATAGCATGCTCAACATAAAGAGATATTCCAAATGTGTTACACATGTATAATGAAATACATCAATCATCATTCAATAACCACCTTTAAGCAAAGTTTCTTTGTTGTTTTGTATCTTGTCAACTTAATGGTATATTAACAAATCTACAGTATCAGTGTGTCACACAGTGAAACAAGTTACAGAGAATTATCAATGGGCCAGGGTAAACAATAACTACCAATCCAAACTTAACTAGCATATTCCCTGCAGGACAATCAGGAAGCAGTTACCAGAGCAACTGATAAACTTGACCAAAGAGTGGCCATAATTGATATGTAAAGCACTAACAAAGAGATGATGCCATGCTATGTGATTGTGTGAATAAGCAACATTTTTACAAATTAATATAATTGGACGGCAGTCATGCGCAACAACATCAACAAATTAGTTGATACTGACACATATAACAAATATAAATTGTGCAGTTAGTATAAATATCAATAAATTTCCAAAAAAGCTTGTAACAACATATTTCAATGCTGTAGAGGTATTGTAGCACCTGTTGCAACATTTGTTTATCAGGTAGACAACATTTTAAACAGATGGACCCCTCAGCTTGACATAAATGGTTGCTAAACTAAATTTGATTGACACATTGTGTCTTGGAACAAGCATTATGCCTTAATGTGAGCCCTACATCAAGGACATTTTAAAATGCGTGTTAAAATATAAGCTACCTAGACAATCCAAAATGATCAAAATGTAATTCATCTACATGATTTCATGAAACAGCTACTGGTTGTTAATAGTGACAACAAGTTTTAATTGTATGAATTATATCAGATTATTGGAACTGAAAAGGGTCATGTTTTAGCCTGAATGCCATATTTGATCACAATATATCTTACACATGGCAGCCAGTAAAGCTGTTGGATGAAAAACCAGAGAAAACTCCAGTAAGAAACACTGACTCAATTTTGCAAGACTTACTAAATATGGATCCATTTGCAATTAAATGTACTACAGAAGAGAAAATATATGTGAAATGTAAAATTTGCAAGAAAATTTTCTTTCATACACATCAATTATAGTACAATGCTTAACTGAATTGAATTGATATTGCTGGAAATAAATTGGATATCAAGTCAGGGAGGACAACAGTCACAATGACTAAGACAACTTGTAACTTTTAGTATAAAACATCAATAAATTATGTTTTCATAGACTGCTAGATAAATCAGGTATTGCTGAATTGAATTAATATGTGGTCAAGTCAGTGAGGACAACAGTCACAATGACTAAGGCAGCTTTTATATTATAAAATAAAACATCAATAAATTATGTTTTTTTTTATAGATTTCTAGATAAATCAGGTATTGCTGAATTGAATTTATAATGGGGTCAAGTCGGTGAGGATAACATTTAGGATGACTTGGACATTTGAGTTTCTTATTAAAATGTTAGAATTATGTGCATCAAGTATTAAATTAAGTAAATGACTAATCCGGATTGAAAATTTCAAATCGGTCAGGATAATGACCACAATGACTTAAGCATTGTATTTTCCTAAGTACATTTTCAGATTTATAATTTAAGAAAATAAATTATGTATTTAGAACATTTTGACATTTCTCCGTATACATTTAGCTTCCAAAAAATTGTTTTGAATAAAGAAAATTAAAAAACATAAGCATTGTTCTTTAAGGAAAGCACTCACTAATGTCTTTATAACTAATTCTTAGAGCAAGTGATTATAATATATATTTTTTTTGTAAATAAAATTAGAAATGGATATAATTCATATAAGTTTGATGAGAAAAAGAAATTACAAATTTACTTCAATAAATAGTGCTCATGCTTAAATAAACTTAAAATGCAACATTTCTGTCCAAAATATTGCGTAAAGTTACATAATTATATACTAAAAGTGAAACAAAACAAAACTCACAATAACTGATGTGACTACCATAGATTTGTTGTTATTAACTGAAATAAACGAACCCATGCAGACAGAGATGAGATGTCAGTGATCCCGAATGGTGAATGCTTTAGATCACTCTGCCATTCGGGCCCTTGACTATTTTTAAGAACTGCTGACAGGCTACTCAAAAAGCCTTATATACTTCTGAGAAAACTCAAAAAACTTACAACCAACAAAACCCACTGATCCAACAAAACCCTAAATTTGTTATAACATTCAAACATGAGCTACTATGGTGACTGTACATTAAGTCAATTTTCTCAATGATTATGTCACGACATTACTAACTCTATATCTTACACATTACTACATTATGATTGTGTTGTCCCTCCACCCCCACCCCCAATAATACACTGGTGACAACGTCGCTTATAGTAATGGTTTTCCACCCCAAAAATACTGTGATGACAACATCGCTTATAGTAATGGTATTCCCACCCCAATCATACTGTGATGACAACGTCGCTTATAGTAATGGTTTTCCCACTCCAAACATACTGTGATGACAACATCGCTTATAGTAATGGTATTCCCACCCCAATCATACTGTGATGACAACGTCGCTTATAGCAATGGTTTTCCCACCCCAAACATACTGTGATGACAACATCGCTTATAGTAATTGATTTCCCACCCCAATCACACACTGGTGACATCGTCACTTAGAGTAATGTTTTTCCCACCCCAATCATACACTGGTGACATCGTCGCTTATAGTAATGGTTTTCCACCCCAAACATACTGTGATGACAACGTCGTTTATATTAATGGTTCAAAACCTATGTTAAGTTATGCACTCTTACAATATTACTAAAGTAGACCGCAACGGAAGTAAGTGTTCATACCAAGGACATAAGTCAATCTTAAATGCAATGACATACACAATTGCAATAAACACATTGAGTAGATATCACACAAACTTAAATGGTTAACTACAAATAGTCATTACTCAAATTGTCAAGGATGCCAGCATCTCCATTTCCAATATGTTAACCCATCAATACCTTGGTGAATTTAACAGTTATATTAGTGCTTTCTCCTAGCAAAATTTATTGAAATGTATGAGTTGTCCCTCTCAGTATGTAATGTCAGCTAGACAACAGCATGTAACAGCAGTGCATTGTACCTTTGGTAACAATGGTGGAGGCAATTGACTTCAAAGGGATACTTTTTTAAGTTTAAGATACAAAGTGTGAACTTGAGGAAATAATGGAATAAGAAATCATAAACTCAAAAGTGGCTTTAGAGGGAGTCAGGAGCCCTATTAACATAATTAATATTTTTAAATAAAATATATCAATTAATTAAAATATAAGTTATTAAGTAATGAAGCACCTGTTATAATGTGAGAAAACATATCAATCATACAATACCAACAAACCCACACAACCGACAGCACCTACAAAAGCCACAAAAGCATAAAAATGAAGGCACTGATCTAGTAATACATCTGTATATTTTGTAGATTTTCACAATGATTTTATAAAGAAATTACTGACTCCATATTTTACATATTACTAACTTATGATTGAATTTCCAAAAAGTAAAATCTGGTCGGCTATCGCAGCACATACCATGTGATGCTGTAACTCAGAGCAATGGTTCTGAATCCAAGTAAAGTTATAGACATCATGTGTTTGAAGCAAATATATAAAGAAGAGAAAATCAGACTAAACGCAATGACATATACAAATTAAATAATGGGGACTATTAACACATTGCGTATGCATTGTACAGTCTTAAATGTTAGATAGAATTAGTCATTAGTCCAATTAACAAATATGTTAGCCACCAGCATTGATATTTCCTATGACCAAAGGGATATTAGTGTGGGAAAAATTAAAATATTTAGCAGTGCTAATATCAGAGTTCTTTCTAGCAATATGTGGGAAAAAGAAAAATATACAGAAATACCAATATGAGGTTTCTAAATAGTAAAGTGTGGGTGGGATAGGGGTGAATATGGGAATGTCAGAGACAGATGTGGGGGAAGCAATGATAAATCTGGGCTACTTGGTCAGCATCATATAAACTAATTTAACTAGGGTGTGAGAACATATCAAGTAAAGATTCTGGGTTTCAGGAAGGCTTTGACTAATCTGGGCTAACAGGTCAGCACCATAATATATCAGGATAACTTGGTCATATTCATGCTATTTCAGCACCATTTAGTAATGATATGATCTGGGGAAAGGGAGCTGTCATTCATCTAGTAATGGTTAGCCAATCATAGTCTGTATGTGGGAAAAGGGTGTGGGGTTACGATATGTGTTAGTAATGGTTAGCCAATGAAAGTCTCTATGTGTGGAAAGGGTGTGTGGCTACAATATGTGTTAGTAATGGTTAGCCAATCATAATCTGTATGTGGGAAAAGGGTGTGGGTTACGATATGTGTTAATAGCGGTTAGCCAATGATAGTCTGTATGTGCGGAAAGGGTGTGTGGTTATCATATGTGTTAGTAATGGTTAGCCTATGAAAGTCTGTGTGTGGGGAAAGAGTGTGTGGTTACGATATGTGTTAGTAATGGTTAGCCAATCATAATCTATATGTGGGGAACGGGTGTGTGGTTACGATGTCTTAGTAATGGTTAGCCAATCATAGTATGTATGTGGGGAAAGGGTGTGGGGTTATGATATGTGTAAACTTTACAATATATAGTGTGCAGGTAGAGAAATGAAAAGACAGAAGGACACAAAGTAGAAAGAAAAGCAGGCTGAGAAATAAAAATGGGCAGCAGGGATAAGATGTAGTTGGATCTAACCATGGTGTTTGCATAAGACTTTGGAAGATTTCTTAGAACTTAACGGCATTTCGGCAGGGTTTTGAACAAAGAATTGGAATCAGTGTCTGGACATAAGAAAAGAAACTTATAAAACTATGCCAGGTATTAATACTGGCAAAATCATAGTAAAAGTTGATACAAGGGACACAAGAAAAGTCCCTAATTTTTTTAAAATACCAGTCCAAACAGGGTTTTATGGTTGTATACAGGTACAACCATACAGTACTTGTGGTCAAACAAGCCATGACAAACAAAAGAAACAACGATACAGGCAACATCAACAATAGCAAAACATAATACAAACAAGGCAACAACAACAACAACAATAACAAAACACATCACACCCAACAACAACCATATCAGACAAACATGGGTGACAACCCTAATCAATAAATCAAGCAACAAAGTACAATGAAATAACACTAACCACAATTTACAACAACCTCTACCCTTAAAATGGATGATAAGTACATTATGAAACTAGTATCCATGAATACTAGAGGACTAGACATACCAAAAGCTAAAGAACTCCGAGAAATAACACAATCACATGACATCACTGCACTACAGAAAATACACAACATATACCAAACAATCATCAATTTTAATGAAGACAAACTAAATGCCATCGTGATAGTACAAACAAAATACTCAACATAGACCAAAATACCATCAATTTTATTGAAGACAAACTAAATGCCATCATGATAGTACAAAAAGATCCATGCAACATTAACTCACGAATAGGACTAATTATTAAGAATAAATAAATACAAAACAACTGGAAACATTAAACCACACCCACACATTTTAGAGGAAGACATTTACACATACAAACACAATAAAACACATATCATAACTGTATACACACCTGCAAGACATAAACTAAAACTACCTTTTCTACATGGCCTCTCAAATTATTTATCAAATTGTAGTCAAGAAAACATCATTTTATTAGGAGATTTCAACGCATGCTAATCGAAATAGATCGACTTACACCCTATATTGACAGAAGATCAACCACAGCCTTGATAGATATGATAGAACAAATCTTGCTCATAGGTGCTTTTCGACACTTACACCCTCACGAAAGAATATACACATTTGAATCCAACAACTATGCCTCAAGAATTGACCATATATATGTCAGCAACAACAACACACCAAATATAATTGAATGCAAAATCATAAATAAAAATCTCGCGGGCCATAAAACAGTTACTCTAAAATATAAAACACCAGCTACAACCAAATGGGGAATGTCAATGGAAACTCAATAAATTATTTTAGACCTACCCGAATTACAACATGAAACAGCAAACTTCCTTCAAAACACAACTAACCTAAATATAATGCAATTTTGGGATACAATAAAAGATCAAATTAAAAACATGTCAAAAATATTCTAGATGACATAGCATTAGCAACAAATTGATTGAAAAAGAATGCTAAAGAATAATAAGTGACAATAACACAAGCGAAGAACAAAAAACAATAACTAAAAAATACTCGATAAATTACAACTATACAAACTAAATGGAGAAAAACAAAAATGTGGTTTATTCCAAGATGTGTACAATATTGGAAAGAAAATATATAAAAGGGAAGAAATTAGAAGATGAAACGATGGATCAATAACTACGCTAAGAGCAAATAACAATATTATAAGTGAAACATGACATACTACACAAAGTCAAAACTTATTACCAATCACTATACAAAAGTAAACACATTTCAAATAAAAATATCAAAAACTACTTAAACAAAATTGAACTTCCAACTATAAAACAAGAAGAAAAAGAAATTATGTGAACAACCAATATCCTTATTTGAAATTGAAACATCCATAGACACAGTAACCAACAACAAGGCACCTGGCATAGACAGTTTAACACCAGAGGTTTTTACAAATAATTCAGGGGCCCCGAGTGGCCGAGTGGTCTAAAGCGCTGTCCGTTACGGACCATTGCAATCTCACCTCTGTCTGCGAGTGTTCGAGTCTAAGATTCGGCAAATGTAGTTATGTGAGAAAGCTTGCCAGTAGCTACTCGTGGGTCGATGGTTCTTTCCGGGGTTTGTCCGGTTTCTTACTCCACCATTAATACTAGCCAATACACTCAAGACAGCGCTAAGTGAGATAGTCATGAGCAATGAATCATGCGGGGAGGAGGGAAGACGGATATCAGATAACATTTCGTCTATCTATAATAGAATTCATGTATACAACTAATAAAAATGGTGCCTTATTCTTTTTGATCAAGAAAAGGCTTTTGATAAAAATGAAATTAACTTCATTATCCAAACACTTAAAAGAATAGGGAACTTACAATAAAAGTTGTGGTTACATTACTCATTCCTATGCCCATGATAAATAAAATAATAGTTTGGGGCGACCCAGTTGCACCGAAAAAAATGTACAGTACTTTATATGGTTAGAATTGCGTGAGACTTCCGATATGCATATTTGTCGAGTGGAAACAAGGCTGAATAAACGTGACGTCACAGGATCTTTACCAGCTATATAGGCTATTGCTCAGCATCATGTTGATCCACTGTGCTTGAGAGTAGGCAGATTATTTTTATATTCGAGTTTATTTTCCAACAATCGTCCAAAATGCCCCACAGTGCAGCATTTGGATGCAACAACAATTCAACCAGTAAAATTTGTACGATTTCCGAAAGACAAAATCCAACGAACAGCTTAGATCTATTACTGTCGCCACTTCAGAAAAATAGTTTCAAAATAAACTTCATAAATTTAATAAAAACCTTATACAACAAAATTCAATCTCCTGTACAAATAAATGGTGCACAAACTGACACCTTTCAAATAACATGATCGGTAAGGCAGGGATGTCGAATCTCAATGCTACTGTACGTGATTTGGATTGAAACTCTCAATAGAGTAATCCAAAATGATAACAACATTCAAGGCATTAACATTCCAAATTATAAAAATCAAATTAAAACGTTTCTACATGCTGATGACTTATCAAATTTCATAACTACCTTTAATTCATGTAATCATTTAATAAAACAATTTATACACTTCCGTGAAGTCTCAGATATTAAAATCATGATAAAACTGAAATCCTACTAATCAGAGACTGGAAAAGAAATCATTCACAACTCCCGTGATAAAACAATTAGACAACAATTAAAAGTCCTATTAGTATACCTAGGCAATAACTGTAAAATGCTTAATTTGAACCAAATAATTAACAAAATAAATAAACACAAAATGATATGGAATGTGAGAAACTTTAGTTTTCTATAAAAAATACAAACAACTCAAACCTACTCTATTAACTCAATTTGACGTGAATTTTATATCATGGATTATGAATTATATTATTAAAAAATAGAGAAAGAAATATACACATTTTTCTGGAACAAAATTTGTAAATTGTCACGTTTCACACTTCAAAAAGCTAAGGATAAAGGGGGAATGAATCTCCCCAATCAAACATTAAAGCAAACATCTATATACCTTGAAAGAATCAAGAACTTACAATACCAACCTACTCAACCTTGGCAAGGAATATATACCTATTCGTTTGGCTTTATCTTAGCACCCAACAAATCAAATATATAACAATAACAACATCACTAAACTGATTGAACCACCTAAATTAACTTGCATGCAAACACAAGCAATAAGGAAACACAGAACAAATAATAGAATATGGGAAACAAAAAACAGCAAAGAAATTTGATATAATACAACAAACAAAATTACCACCAAATAAAATCAAATTAGGCAAAAATCACCTAAACTGGATTGCTATATGGAAAATATGGCAAACAATTAACAAACCAAAAGACCTATCACAAATTTATGAATATATACATGAGGCATAGTGGAATGGAGATCTGGTGTACAAAAAAGTTATAAGACCCCTTCCAAAATGTCCACTATGCAAAAAATAAACTGCCAATAAAATCCACATGATCCTAACGTGTGAAATGCTAAATGATAAAAGAAAAGAAATAAAAGAAAAATTGTCGCACCTAACTGGTCACTTTGACCACAATTCACTTCTTTATACTGATAAAATAAATGACAAACCAATTTATCAGCACACTATTAAATTCATACTTCATAAATTCAAAAAAGAAACCAATCTATATGGATACCGGAAAATTCATAATAATAAATCAATGGCTAGTTTTGAAGAAAAAAAAAATACCACTTAAATAAACACATAATAAAATAACAAATAGAAAAAAAGATATATATTCTAATTAAATTTTACAACCGAATCCCATACACTGGTTTTCCAGCATCTTTACAACTTACTTGTGTGCACTAGAGAGCTGTAATTACAGACAATAAGGATTAAATTAGTGGCGGGATTTAGCGTGAGAGCTCAATAACTGACACCTTGAAAGGACCCATGTGAACCGCTCAACTAAAAATGAACAGTAATACTAACAACTTTCAGACGAGTCCTTTTCGTTTGAGAAGATTTAAGAAATAAACCCATGACTTTAAATAGTGGCGGGACGTAGCAAGGGATGTTCAAACTTGACACCTGAATAGGACCCATGCGGGCCCCTCCATTAAAAATAACCAAAAAGAACCCCTCAAAATTTAGGTAATGATATACAGCTATTTAACATCTCTACAGCCCACCGACATATACTAGAACTTGAATAGAAACCCAACAAGTGAACAACTATAACTATAATGAAAACATTCCATATAGCCATATGGCTACTTTAATAAGACCGGAATTGTAACATATTTACAGCATATAATCATAGTAACCACATGACCTGTTTGACCTCACACAACCTGCAATACAAATAAAAAGATCAGTGAGGCAAGGTTGCTCACTATCAATGCTATTTTATGTAATAGCGATTGAAATCCTGATATCAAAATCAGGAATAACACTAATATTCAAGGAATCAAAATACCTAACTTGAGAGAAAAATTTAAGATGCTACAATATGCTGATTATTGTACGAACTTTATAAAAGATCCAAAATCCTTTTTATACTTACAAAAGGAATACGAAGCTTTTAATATAGCTTCGGGGTCGCAAATAAATCACGACAAAACGGAAATTTTGAAAATAGGAAACTGGAGAGGTAATCACCCTGGATTACCCCCACATTTGATACAAATTAGAGTCAAAGTCCTAGGGATATTCTTTGGGGCAAATAAAGAGAAGGAAAACTGTCAAAAAGTATAAAAAAAGAAGTAATAAATATCTGGGTACTTACGCCACTTAGTCTAAAAATGCCATGTTCACAAAAAATCACGATGACTCAATGCGACAAAACAAAGGAAGACAGGATCAAACTGATAATGGAAATCATGAAGATAGACAAATATGACAAACGGCAAATACTCTTCCTAGACGGAAATTTCAACAAAACTTAATTAGACAAATTACGGACTTTATAACGAAGACGATGTTTAGATGTGAACCAATAATTACGGTTAAGAAATAGTATACAATGTAAGCCAAATTTATTTATTTATTCTTCATTTTATAATATATGATAACATTTATAAAAGTTAAAAATTTTAACATTTAAAATATATATGTGTATTACAACCAAGTAAACCTTAATGGGGCAAGTACATTAATGAGAATGTCATTGGGCTATATCACATGCCGTTACACTGAGTAGGAGATATGGAAGAGTTTGGAAAAACACCCCATCAAGGAAAATTAATTACAATACTTGCAATATTCTATTTATTTCATTTATTTATTTTATGAATGCACTTTTTACAAAACAAAACATGGATACTAAATCCATAAACTCTTTATCCGTCCAGATCCTATACTGGACAGGGTACCCATTTAAAGGGAAAATGAAATTACAAATATTTGAAAAATTTTAATAGAATAAATTAAATAATTAAAGACGACCCAAATTGAGTTAGGAGAAGTACAGCCAAATAAATTTGTACAGACCCTGACTCAAGGCAGGCGGACTAGAAGAAATAAATATACAGTAAGTAAAGTGAGACAACTTAAAAAAATATAAATAAAAACACCTCACATTACACAAAATTCAAAAAGCTCATAAATTATTTTTAATATTAAAATAAAATGAATAATGTGATAATCTATTTAGAGGTAAAATCACAGAATAAGACAACTGGTGAATTTGAATTTGAACAAGAAAAGGCTACCCTAACAAAAACACAATATATAGATTTATATATAGCTCACATACAAATAGCACTAACACAATTAGCAAACACAGGATATAGGAGACCACAAGCCATGGTCAAAAGGAAAAAAAATGATAGTGGATCCGAAGGAGGGTAGATCAAATCCCAATTCGCAAATCCCGCTTTAGAAATACTAAGGAAATGAAAATACCCCTTTCAAAGCTTTATAATCCCGATGGGATAAACTAACTGGAAATTTAAATGGAAACATTACAACTAACCACATATCGGAGAATGCAAAAACACACATAAAAACTTGTTTACTTTTTTGATGGGGGGGAGGGCATCTGTCTGGTGCCCCCCCCCCACACACACACAACAAGAAGAGGTCAGAATTTGACACCTTAAAAGGACTCATGTGAACACCTCCACTATGAATAAACATCCATAGAAAAGTTTTTAATCTTGAAAATAATACAAAAGTGGAATATATAATGAGAATCAAAAAGAATAATCTGTGATATTTTTTATCAACAAATGGACTTTTGATCCAATGCGCTATGGACCAATAAAACAGATCATGCCGATAAGGGGCTAAGGCCCTTACAAGAACAAAACTTAAAGCCATACACATAAACTATATACACAAATTGCCATACTCATAAATCCCCCAACAGAAACAAGGAAAAACGAAATATATATAAACAAAATTGAATAAAAATGAATACTAAATACAATACATAACGCATTACAAGAAGACACATATAATTACCAAAAACAGACAATTCCTTTTGAACTTTCTTTTAAAATACAAAACTACATTAGGTAAATAAGGAAAAATAACTGGAAGAACTTGATGTATGCTAACCAAGACATAAACACAATACAATACACACATTATAGCATATACACACTAGACAAACATGACTCTGGTTCAAGACATAAACACAATACAATACACACATTATAGCATATACACACTGGGCATCATGACTCTGGTCCAAGACATAAACACAATACAATACACACATTATAGCATATACACTCTAGACAAACATGACTCTGGTCCAAGACATAAACACAATACAATACACACATTATATCATATACACACTGGGCATCATGACTCTGGTCTAAGACATAAACACTATACAATACACACATTATAGCATATACACACTAGACAAACATGACTCTGGTCCAAGACATAAACACAATACAATACACACATTATAGCATATACACAATGGGCATCATGACTCTGGTCTAAGACATAAACACTATACAATACACACATTATAGCATATACACACTAGACAAACATGACTCTGGTCCAAGACATAAACACAATACAATACACACATTATAGCATATACACACTAGACAAACATGACTCTGGTCTAAGACATAAACACAATACAATACACACGTTATAGCATATACACACTGGACAAACATGACTCTGGCAAAGTCACTACGCGAACAATTCAAAGAAGACCAAAGGAAAGGAAACCCACCAAGAGATTAATATAATCCTGTGAGTGAATAGAACAATCCTTGTTAAAATAGACAAACTGAACAGGAAACCATAACTCACTGATAAAGGGCAATACCCAAAACCGGTACAGGCGGAGGGTAGGGAGTACAACCAGTATGCCTCTTCTGGGGTAAAAAAACCCATACTTTTATATGATAAACAAAACAAATATCAACCCTGAAAAGAATTTTTTTCTAGAAATAAATGGAAAAGAAACTAATAAAAATACATAATATGCATGGGAGGACAAGGGAAACATACACTTAAAAATACACATAATTTCGGAAAACATGGGTATTGCCCAAAATTCAAACCAACATAAAATGTTTGGGAGAGTTCAAAGGGTATCATAAATGAGAAAGAAAATGGGACAGCAGAGATAAGATGTAGTTGGAAATAAAATTCAAAGATATACAATAAAGTAAGTTAACATGACTCTGGTCCAAGACATAAACACAATACAATACACATTGTAGCATGTGCACACTGGACAAACATGACTCTGGTGGTCTAAGACATAAACACAATACAATACACACATTATAGCATATACACACTGGGCATCATGACTGTGGTCCAAGACATAAACACAATACAATAAACACATTGTAGCATATACACACTAGACAAACATGACTCTGGTCTAAGACATAAACACAATACAATATACACATTATAGCATATGCACACTAGACAAACATGATTCTGGTCTAAGACATAAACACAATACAATACACACATTATTGCATATACAGATTGGACAAACATGACTCTGGTAAGGTCACTACGTGAACAATTCAAAGAAGACCAAAGAAAAGGAAAACCACCAGGGATTAATATAATCCTGTAAGTGAATAGACAGGAAACCATAACTCACTGATACCCAAAGGTGAGGGCAATACCCAAAGCCAGCACAGGTGGAGAGGTAGGGAGTACAACCAGTATGCCTCTTTTGGAGTAAAAAAAAACCCTACTAATATATGATAAATGAAACAAATATTAACCCTGAAATATTTTTGTTTTTCTATAAATAATTGCGTAAACAAACAAATAGAATATACATAACATGCATGGGAGGACAAGGGAAACATACACTTAAAAAAGTCATAATTTCGTAAAACAATGGTGTTACCCAAAATTCAAACCGACATAAAATGTTGAGGATAGTTTGAAGTGTATCACCCACGAGAAAGAAAAAGGGACAGCAGAGATAAGATGTAGTTGGAAATAAAATTTAAAGATATACAATAAAGTAAGTTAAAAGACATAATACCTAATACACATAATGAAATGATAGATATTCTGAATGGACAAATATAGTGAGAAACAATGTAGATAAACATTAGTGTAGAATTTGGAGAGGTGGACAGAACTTGTGTGTATACTGGATATAATCAGTAGATTACAAAATAACCAAGTGCTTTAATTAGTATTTGTGTGCACGTGTTACCTTTTAAATATTAAGGAATATGCTGATTATTATAGCATTATTATTATTATTATTATTATTATTATAGTATTAGTATCATTAATATTATTTTTATTATTATTATTATATTATACTATTAGTATCAGTAGCATTATTATTATTATTATTATTATTATATTAGTGTTATTAGTTTTATTTTATTATTATTATTATTATTATTATCATTATTATTATTATTATTATAGCATTATTATTATTTTTATTATAGTATTAGTATTAGTATTATTTTTTGTAATTATTAATATTATTATAGTATTATTATGACTACTACTATTATTTTTATTAGAATTATTATGATAGTCGTATTTTTATTATAGTATTATTATTATAGTATTACTATTATTATTATACTTATTATTATTATTATTATTATTATTATTATTATTATTATTATTATTATTATAGATTTACATATACTGAATGCTCATTATTATTATTATCATTATTGTTATTATTATTATTATTATTATTATTATTATTATTATTATGATTATTATTATTATTATTATTATAGATTTACATATACTGAATGCTCATGTACATCAGCACTATTATGGAACAAGAGGAACAAAAGTGGAAAATTGGATGATTTTTTTTAGCGCAGATCATTCTGACCTCTCGTACAACCAGTGAATATTCTATTCACTTTGAATGGAATAACTTAACATAAACATACATAATGACAACATGAAACAAAAAGGAAATATGAGTATGTATATTAACAATGATGATTTTCATAATTATGCATGTATAAGAGTTTGGTTAGAATACAGTAACTTCAAAATACTTCTTCTAATCTGAACTCCCAAGTCCTTTCTGTGTACT
The DNA here is from genome assembly GCA_030141615.1 of Unio pictorum. Classification (NCBI taxonomy): domain Eukaryota; kingdom Metazoa; phylum Mollusca; class Bivalvia; order Unionida; family Unionidae; genus Unio; species Unio pictorum. The sequence continues at coordinate 7,427,023 of JARLTB010000291.1, forward strand.
AAGATTTACCTGGCTAATGGCTTATATGGTTAAGTACAGATACCATTCACCATGTAGCTATGTTACAAAGCAGGTTAGTATGCTGCAGAGGATGATTAAAAGCCAAGGAGTGCATAAAGAAGGGAAAAAGCAAAAGCTGGAAATTGCATATAGCTCGCGTGTGACAAACAATATAAATAATTACTTTAAACATCCAACACTTTAATTTTAATAATAATGTCGGTCGTTATTTTACAATATTACTGTGCAATATTATTTCTATAATCTTTCGCCATATTCATTCATCCAAACACTACCTCTATTTTCAGCCTCGTGAAAAAAACGTGAACAGATCGTAGTAAATATAGTGCGCAACATATACAGTACAATATCAAAAATGGTATTTATATATTTTTTTTTAAACTTAACTGTTCAGTTATCTTGTTATTCGATTTGAACTTTGTTCGTTGATAAATCCACCTTGAAACATCGTCACAGAACCGCTCCATCAGAAATGAATGATCTCAACACAAAATACGTGGGAATTTTAGACGCTGAACGAGATCCGGTCGCGTGCATGTCGCGTGCAATGACAGGTCGTGTGCAAAGATTTATCAATGAAAGCGCCACCTTCTGGGAAAAATATACATTGCCCCGAACTGGTGACGATACGAGTTTGCAGATAAGCTGCCATTTTGATAGTCCATACAGATTTAATATTATTATATGAAAATTATGTAGTCACAAACAGCGAGCAGACGACTGAACAATCATTAATGAATAGAAATGACTATAATATAATTTGTAATAATATTTAAAATAACAAAAATATTTTATTTATATTATAAATCGATAAATATGACCATACACGACGAAATGGACATTTTCAAACTTCCAAAATATTAAAATAATATTTATTCCACTTATTTTATTTTTAAATCTGCTATACATGTTTGTCTTACAAAAAAGTTATGACTACAATATTCATAAATCATATTTTGAAACAAAAATGTGATTGAGGAAATGTACATCAATTTTCGTTGTGGAAAATGTAATACAAAATATAATTACCTTGTTGATGGAAAGACTCCATTTTGTAAATAGTTATCACATTACTCCATCTGCTTGTGGTGTAAAGTAATCCATGCTTGTCATCATAAAATATTGCAAACAGTAATGATGACACTCTGTGTATGGTCACTAGCTGACCGCTGTCTTTCAGCTGATGAATTCTGTTAGAGTCACTGTCACACACGTACACACAATCCCTGTCAGCCATTATTGACCCCGGTATTTCTAATTCCTGGTGTCGATACAGAAGCTGTTTTGTTTCTTGATTCAAGATATCATAAACGTAAACACCTGTAGTAATGGAGTCTGAAGTCTTACACGACATGTACAAGGTGTTATCTTTGACGGCAATGCATGTCTGATAATACCCTTTACAGATGTCGTGAGTTGAGTCCATACGTCCATCTCTAATCGATAAAATTCCCCAACACAACATGCCGTCTTTCTTCCTACCGCTGACAATGAGTTTGTCTGAGTTCCATTTTGCCAATGAAAAACAAATAATAAATCCAGTCTTTAACGTTTTGACGAGTTTTACGTCATCTATCGATTTCAATGACAGGATTACAACCGTACCGTTAAACAGACCCGCAGCGACTTCATTCTTGTTAATAAGACAGACATCCCAGGGATCGGACTCCAGCCTGTGTGTTGTAATCAGTTTACCGTCATGAACATTGTAAACTTGAAGATTACTCTCATTCTTGTCTACGACTACCAACATGCCTTCCATCATCACAACGCCGATGTAGTCGTGTTTACGGCTGACTGCGGATAGAAACAACTTTCATCAGCACACGGAATACACAAAATACAGACATATATACTTTTAGTAAACAATGCAAAATAAACTTGTACACATCTATAAATCTATTTATGACCTATAACCATGACATAGTGTCATAAAATATAGACATATATACTTTTAGTAAACAATGCCAAACAAACGTAAATACATCTATGTATCTATTTCTGACTTAAAAACAATATTCTACAGTCGTACTTTACAGACCAACACCATTAACGTAATAGTTTTATTTTCTTTAATTATTATTGCTATTATAGTTCATTATAAAAAAAATTCCCTAATTCGTGTCACACGAAGCTTTTAAAACGAATTACATTTTTGTTTTGTGTCGCGAAAATGAATGACGATGACCTGAATATTTACCGAGCTAAAGATAGGAAAATTTAGCTATGATATGTAGAACGAACTATAAAAAATACGTTCGAGTCAAAAACGATAAAGATTATTCAGCTTAAAGTAGGACTAAAGGGGTAGATGCGATTTTACGTATGTTTCAAGTAACTCCTATTAATTACCATATGTGATTGTAACTACAAGTAATAAAAATAATACAAAAATACTTTTAAAATAACATTTTTTTCTTGTATAGTATTGATGCCAATTTGTAACTTTTTGCAACTGTTGCTGTTACTGCAAGCTACTAGTAATACGTTTAAAAAAATAATAAAACTAAATTGCTCAGATTATACTTGGGCTAATGGAGTAGCGTTGATTCTACATAAGTTTCAAGTAACTCACGCCATATGTGATCTGTGGACCAAATATTTATACAAATACGTGAGGTGATAGCCTGATGTCTATCCCCACCCTGCAAAAAACGTATCCCCTGGGTCACATCATAAAAATTATTGTGATCACCAACTAACAACCGTAACACAGAAATTCGTGACATGTAAAGATAAATTTACACCTATAACTGGCACTTAAAAGGCATTCCATCCCTACCCCTAAACAGCAATTTTGAAACTTTTGAGATTATCAATTTATACACATGTACACAATTGCTAGCATGAAAAGACAAATTAATTAATGTATACAACTTATTATCAAGACAAGAACCACCCCATCGCCAATGAAATTTTTGGACCATACCTAATAACATAAAACTATTGAGATCCCAGCCATATAACCATATATACGATTACATTTCATGAAAAGACATTAATATATGCAAACAATATATGCAAATAGGCCCTGGAGTTTGTTTTATGCCCTTGAATCAAGCTCGTGAGTCATTCATTGAAAGTGATCGATTTTCGTTCCCTATAACAAACTATTTACTTCTGACATACTTGCTAGGTGATAATAATTCAACTTGTTTGTCTGATTACTTTTACTTGAATTATGTGTCTGATTATTTTTACCTTATTTTGTCTGAATATTTTTTTCTTGAATTTTATGTAAAAAAATAATAAGACACAATAAGGTGAAAATAATCAGACACATAATTCAAGTAAAAATAGTCAGACACATAATATACACATAATTTAAGTAAACAATAATTAGACACATAATTCAAGTAGAAATAAATCAAATCAGATCACGCACATGGTAAGATTTTAAATGTAATTTTTTTTCTAATTCTACGAATAAAAATATCCTTTTGAAAATATAAATGATTCAAAAAGTTACATTGCAGGGGAAGCAAAAATGGAGATGGACTCTGGAGACAGAGATTGCCAATAAAGTCTACACAATCAGTATTCGGTACACGCACTCATTTCTCTCAGTAAAAAGACAGTTACTGAAAACATCCCTCTCCTTCTAAAATCTATACACAATTTATACTATGTATAAATTAGAAGCGGAGTGAATGTTGCAGAGTTTTTCATTTTACTATCGGAAACAAGCATGCTTACAGTACAGTACCTTATACATTATTTTTTTTTTAAAGTATAAACAATATAGATATACCATCGTCCAATAGTTTGCATCTGCTATGCAAAATTGCATGTATGCACTACCCTGATTATTTCAATGAAAATCCTTTCTCCATGTTAACTTCTGCACTCTCCAGTTTATGTCGTCTGCTACTCAATCGAACGCCGATGTTTACAGTTTTGTAACACTCATTCGGAATACAATACAGAGTCTTGGCGTATTAATACAAGCCCGAGTCAATTTATAACCTAAGGACCTTTTGATATACAAAATAAACAAGCAAGAACCAAACTAAAGACTTCCGGTTTGTTAGAAGGTGCTCTGTTGGGGTAACCAAAGATTAGTTGACATCCAGTGTCTTCGGTTTGAACGTGATGATAAATGCAGTCGAGAAAGTTACAGACATATTAAATCTAGCAGATTTGCAAGATAATTATTGATACGGGTATAATATGATATCATTTTACTGTAAGCTAGTGAAAATCGTATGGGTGTTTCTTTGTGACGTGTACGTCGTGTACTCATCAGCTGATCGATGGAGATTTTGTAGGTGTACAAAATAATGCATGCGAATATAAACTTTAGCAATGTCAAGCAGAGATAGTAGAATAATAGCCAGTCGTGTACGACTTGGGCATGGATAGTTAGTAAATTTGGTCATAATAATAAATATCATTCCATGGCAAGTGGGTCAAATGATAGCGAGACTTCGGAGGTCTCCTATGGGGAATAAGAAATCATTTTGGACATAGTTATGAGAGAGAGAGAGAGAGAGAGAGAGAGAGAGAGAGAGAGAGAGAGAGAGAGAGAGAGAGAGAGACGTTTGTGGAGATTACCCAAATCAAAATTTTAAAATATCATAGGATAGACCGAGAATTCCCAAATCTGTTTGCGGATATAAAAGTTGAACAAGAGTTTGTCAAAGTAACTTCAAATATTGATGAAGTGATAAAATTGAATTAACGAGGTAGGACATGCAGTTATAGTGTGAAAACATAAGAGAGCTAAAGAGAAAGTAGATACATGTTTTAGAGGCACATTGAGAGCAAATCATAGATCACGTGAAAGAAATGAAAGCCTCAGACAAAATAGGAAAACTTTAATAACGGCTACTGAAATTAAAAGTAAAAGCAAAAAGGTGAATATTTTGTTGTAAGAAGGACCCTCTCATCGCTTAAGATAAAATATTTATTTACAAAGTTATTCGATCTTTCATTGTGGAATATATCTATATAGAATATGAATACGTTGAAAATATGTGCTTTGTAGTTGGCTGATAGACTACTCTACTAGATACAATGACCAAAACCAATCATAGTGAAATTTGCATATTTTAAGGACAGAGAATAGTGTTGAGCATGGCCATCATTTTGGTGAAAGGCCTTGAGTGCTAAAAAGTAACTGTTGGTCATTTAAAAGAAGCTAGTAACTGTTTGACAGCTTAGTTGTATCTTGAGAAACCAAAAAATGGGTTCTTTGACCAAAAATATGACTCTTGAATCTTGAAACTTCTATCTAGAGAAAAGATTTTTGTCTCATATATTTCTTCATATGGAGATAGTCAAAATGGCAAAGTACTATGCATAGAAGTAAGCCATACTTTATATTTACAGTAGAAACAGATTTAGTGGAAGTAAACCATACTTTATGTTTATGGTTGATATGGAAGTAAACCATGCTTTCTATTTATGGCAGATAAAGATTTAGTAGAAATAAGCCATACTTTCTAATTATGGTAGATAAAGATTGAGTAGAAGTAAACCATACTCTCTATTTATGGCAGATATAAATTTAGTAGAAGTAAACCATACTCTCTATTTATGGTAGATATAAATTTAGTAGAAGTAAACCATACTCTCTATTTATGGCAGATATAAATTTAGTGCAAATAAACCATATTGTCTATTTATGGTAGATATAAATTTAGTAGAAGTAAACCATATACTCTATGTTTTGGTAGATATAGTTTTAGTAGAGGTTAACCATACTTTCTATACAAATTTAGTATAGAATGCTTTTATCAGATGAACATTGTCAAATGGGGCGCAGTTTATGTTCTAACATTGTTTTATTTGTCAGTAGTTTTGGATTTGTTTACTGCAAAGATGGGTTTAGATTTATATAACCATTGGACATTTTTGCATATTTCAAATGCCTTTAACAATTTAGTGACTAGGCTGAGCACAGCTGTGACAATATGTTCATGTCATGTGCAATTCTATGATAATTGTATGAGCTCCTGTGTTAAATGGTGCCTTTTTACAACCCTTGCCAATGTTGTACTGTGAATGTGTTAGATTGTATTTCAGAGGAGCTTTCCAGTCTTGCTACAATTAAAGCACGTAACGATGATTCATTTTTCTGACATTAAATTCACCACAACAACATCCATTGAAGGAAATTTAAAGATATGTGTCTAATGTATTGGAGTAAATGTCCACATATTTTAGCACAGAAGAGCAGTCTAAACTTAACAGATCTCCACCTAAGTCCATACTGTTCTAAAAGTATCGTACAGTTCCGGATAACATATGCTAAATAAAACTGCATTGCCAGCTTTATTATAAATATAGGAGATTGCTACTTTTGTAAATTAATTTTTTAATTTTATTCTTGGACTATTCAATAAAATGTTTTTCCCGACCCCAAAAACAAAGAAATTTGCTTAATATACTATAATTACAATCATCACTTTCCAATTTCAGGAAATATGTAACATGTTTGTTAAAAGTAATTATAATTGATAACTTGTGTTCCAATTTGATACATATACATTGAGGAACTTGTATTGATAGGCATATTATTCATATATTGAAATAACCCAATTTGACTTTCATGCACATATTAGTAACTTTTTATTGTTTACATATTTGTAAACATTTGTTATCTGGAATCATCTGACACAAAACTTGTAAAGAAAAGTAAGATCAAATTAAATGAAGTAGACAATAAAAAATTAGTAGACATGTCTATAATAATAGAAGGTCAGATTATAATTCATGCCATTATAGCATTGTGTCCCATGTTTCGAAACAAAACTTCATAACATAATTTTCGGACCCAAAACCTGTTGATAGTAATTTAACCTTGTATTGACTTTAAATTCCCATGTGATTTTACAAGGTTTGTATAGAGTGCTGATTTCTTGTAATGTGCTCCACCTTCACATGGAATATGTTGTTGTTGTTGTTGTTGTTGTTGTTGTAGGGTATAACTCCTTTTTTCAGTACATGATATGCTATACATCGCGGCGAGTTATTATTGGTGGAGGAAGAATCCGGGAAAACCCTTAGAAAGAACCACCGACCCACGAGAAGCTACTGGCAAACTGTTCCACATAACTACATTAGCTGAATCTTAGACTCGAACTCATGCAGACAGAGGTGAGATGGCCGTGATCCGTAACGGAGGGCGCTTTAGACCATGTGACCACTCAGGAACCTCATGGAATACTATGGTACCTATGTCTATGTTTCCTAAAATCAAACATTGATTGACTTCTCATACCTCTGTGACTGTTTGAACAGAGTGCTGTTGCACTGTAGTATGTTTTCCCCTTAAAAGGGAATATAACTATGTGACTGTTTGAACAGAGTACTGTTGCACTGTAGGTATAACGGTACCAATTTCGCAAGTCCACGTGGGTGGAACTTATAGTGTAGGAAACATTGCAATCAGAAATAAACAACAACACTAACTATGATTGGTGGATTATGTAAGAGTTGCACTTTCTGTTAGGCTTAAAAAAAACTTTAGCCTCTTGGCAACATCTGGATTTATGCTAATTCCTATATAGATCATATTTTGTATTTTTTATGATTTTTTTTTGAAAATGTGATGCACATGACTGAAAATACATATGTTTTGATTAGATAACTCATACCCCTGTCTAGTTCCAGCAGAGTTGTCTCTCTTAAATGCAATGGAGTACCTGGTTTTGTCATGGTCAAATTGACAATCTAACATTGTTCTCTATAACAGTGTGTGACATCCATGCTAGATTAGGATAGAAAATATATTTATCTCTCCAAATATTAGCATTGAGGTCTATGGAAAAAAAATTGGTACCGTGATACCTGTAATATGTTTTCCCCTTTACAGGGAACATAACTCTGTGACTGTGTTGGGATAGAGTTCTGCTACACTTTAGTATGCAACCCTACCCCCACTTTTCACAGGTAATATAAATGTGACTGTTTGAATATAGCGCTTTTACACAGTAGGATGCAACCACAACCGCTTCACAGGAATAAAACTATGTTTAAATAGAGCACTTTTACACTGTAGTATCCTTCCCCCATCACGGATAATATCCTTAGTATCCTTCCACCATCACTAGGGTCTACATTTCATGTGCCATGCTTGCCTATATTTTGGTGCTATCTTTATCTCATAAAAGTGATCCACTGTCTGATTGCAAAAAAAAAGTTGAACACTTGGAACTGCTTTTCCTAATTTGTCATTATTTAAAGTTTCCATTTATTTGTAAGGTAAATTTTGCAAATTATTTCAGAAATATAAATGATTAAACCTTCATCACAATAATTCATCTAAGAGTGTTATATGGTGAATTTATACATGAATTTTCTCAGAATCAAGTGCCTGTGACAGAATTGTATAAACCTGGCGCTTCCAATGTGTTAGCAAGCTATTGTCATTAGTTAATTATCACATAATCATTTTATTTCCATCCCGAACGCCATTTCTTGTATCAAGTGTTCCAGAATTGCATGCCTTTCTAAATACATTCCTTTAGTAAAGCAGTTAAAACATTGAACTCTGCAAATAGTACATTTAGAGTTATTATATTTCCAATAACAATATTTGTTTTTAATCAGTACATAGAAAAATGCACAGAATTGTACACATCGGCCGTTTTTTTTTAACATTAGTTACAGTATCCGTTACCGTTGTGAATTAGGAAAGGTCACGATTTCGTTGCGTTCGTACCATAATGCAAATGTACGACAGGGAACCATTCTGTGTTTTGGCCTTTTTATGACGTCATCGATATGTTGTGACGTATTAGCGTTCGATCTTATAACATCTAAAGGCCTGTGTTATATCGCCGCAAGAAAAGAATTCGTTACTTATTCAACTTATATAGTTTGACAAATCTTCCATTTATTTCAAAAGATACCACGGTATGCATCAAAAGCGATTTAAAGTTCTAAACTGAGTGTGCAGCATTTACCAAAGGTATGATTTTGTCTAGCAGCATTTTATTGTGACTGTTATTCGTAGTACACATCAAGGTCAAGGTCACGAGGTTGTCAGTTGTAACTTATCAGTGACTATTTATCCATGGGTTGGATTATACATTTTAACAAGAACATTTTTTCATTAAAATGTACGTGTGTGTATCGTAATAATGGTAGGTATAGGACTGACAGGGGGAATAACCGTTTTTGACTTCCCGTTTTATGATGCCGCTTATGTATCAGAACAGTGGTCCGCTGTTACGGCATATTTTGAGATAAATTTGGATCGTTTGAATGTTATATCATTGGAAACGAACAGGATACATATCCGGATACTTGTTTATGGTATAAAGCGGCCCGTGAAAGAAAAATTAGTATTTTTGCAAAGCGTTGAAAGTTGTTAAAGTTTTATTTCCATACATTCAGAGGAGGTAATACTCATAAACACGGTAGGTCTTAAGCTTCCATGAATTTGGAATATGTCCATGTATATTTTATTTCTGACTAACCTCTATTTAGTCCTAGAAAGCTAAATTCAAAATAATTACAAAGAATGATGTAAACAACAATAAGGGGTTGTTTCAGAAATTTCCTATATTTCTCTACTAGAAATCTTCAGTACAAAATCAAATATCAACAAATATAAATTCAAACTATCAATGCATTATTTTTTCCTATAGAAGGTACCAACTTGAATTGATGATTGATCTTGCAATCTTGACTTGAGCAGGAGTGACACCTTATTATTATGTGTCATGCCTGCTCAAGTCAAGATTGCAACACAAGTAGCAGATTTTTTTCAATTAAGAAATGAAACCCAGAATGCAAACATGTTGATGAAGGCTTACATTTTATAAGGCTTACACAATGTAAGTATGTATCAACATGTTTTCATTCTGTGTTTCATTTCTTAATTGAAAAACATTTGCTACGTGTGTGCATGACATTAACTATATGACATTCTGTTGTAATAATGTAATAAGATGTATACTATTACCGTGCTCACACATATTTATTTGTTTGTATTATATTTTGTATGTGGGTGTGTAAGTATGGTCTTATATGCACATGTACATGCATTTGAGAGAGAGAGAGAGAGAGAGAGAGAGAGAGAGAGAGAGAGAGAGAGAGAGAGAGTATTTCAACTGAGGTTTACATTCAGGAGAACTAGCTTTTAAAGATGACCGCTATCACGCCCATTTTCAACGTCAGATTGGCACCATGTCCGTTTTGGGTCAACTAGAAATTATAGGAAACGTTTTAGTGAAAACCTCATAGTCGTGTGCCATCCGTTTAGGAGAAGTAGCGATAGTAACGTTGACCACTGTGCCTGCTACCATGGTGATAACAAACTTGTGTGAAAGAACGATCAACTATCCCAGTATACGTTCTTGCCCATGACCAGAAGAGTTAAAAGGTACATAAACCGTAGTTACCGTACCTCCCATAAAATAAAACAACATAACAAGTGATATTGTTTTTCAAGTATTCCTGCATGTTGGCAGTATACATGAGAAGACAAGATCACTAGTTGCAGGAAAGTGATCCAGCATTTAATTAATAATGCCTCAGAGACCTGACATTTAAATTAGTTAATGAATGCTTTCATTTAATGTGTTGTGGTTGAGTTTTAAATTTAACTGGTGGTCTCGCACTCTAAAATGTTACCTACTCACAAAGCTGTCTCGAGACAAGGTCCAGGTAAACCATTTAATACAAGAGTATAACTGTGACACGTATAGGGTTTAAGAATGTGAGGTGAAAAATTGGGAACGAAATTAAAATTTTTAAAACAGTTTCGGTAGTTGACTAAAACGGCGATTTGGTCAAAACGTCACTACGAAGTAGAAAAATGGTCTCGGAAAGCGTTGACAAACATCTAGATTAACTATGAAAAAAATGTTGAAAATTGTTAGCTTATTTTCAGCACGTGATTTTTGTGCATACTCTTTTGTGATATCATAAAATAGAATGTAAGATATAATAAACTGTATTCATAACATGAATACTATATATGGTATCAGAAAATTGAAATAAAAATATAAATTGGTTTATGTCATGTTATCCAGAATTTCAATCAATGGCGAGAATGATCGGTCGTGTAAAATTGATTTCTTCTAGGTTTCTTTGAATGTTTCTTGGTTCTCGTGTATTTGCATCCAAGATTAATATTTGATTACAAAACCTTGATTTACTTATCGGTACCTAATCCATGGTTACTAAATTCAGTTACAAGTCTGCATACATCGTTTAAAATGTAAACTGTGAATCTTAGCACAATAATTCGATCCTCTACCAAACTAAACATTAAAGCTTATTTCATTTTAGATTCTTTTTTTCTGATGTGTTAATCATAATATATTATGTAAATGAATGTGGTAACTTAATTTTTAACTACTTTGTATATCTGGCAATAATAATAATAATAATAATAATAATAATAATAATAATAATAATAATAACAAGTGTAACTTTGTACAACACCACCACCACCAGCATCATCATCATTTCTTTATATCTTACATCATGCATACTGGTTTTACAACGACGATGTCTACTTGTATGGCCTTAAGCTTGCATTTAAGCAACCAAGTAGATTATTTTGTATTCATTTATGTCTTCTTTTTTGTTGCTGACTGCTTAATGTTGACATGATAATTTTGTAATTCTCAACCTGATTCACTTCAGAATAAGTTCACAAAACCTATAATAAATGTCACAAAGCTTTCTTCACATCCCGTAGTTGGAATATCGTATTTATTGTGTGTGCGCGTGTGTGTGTGCAAAAACACTCGATCCACGTGCATTAAAAACATAAGTGCATATAAGTTTTGTTTTCGTGGTGGGGTATTTATAATCACAATAAATTAGTTATAATTAATGCATCAAAGAGTTAATAACCGTTACTGTAACACTAATATAACCAAATATTAACTAGTGGTTATTATGGGATGGGGAAATACCAATAATACAAATATACTGATACATATTCATTAATATTTTACAAGGCATCAATAGGAACACGTATTCCTGCATACAATGCAATTAGAGGTAAAACGCTTACGGGTTCGGGCAGCGTGACAGACTTTGCTATCTGGCCGAGAAGTGCCGAAAGTCTATGTTACGGACACTGTATGCACAGTTCTACAACCCATGTCACGGACAATGTATGCCAAATTCTAAACTCCATATCATGAACACTGTATGCACAATTCTAACCCCATGTCACGGACACTATATGCCCAATTCTAAACCCCATGTCACGGACACTTCATAATTCTAAATTACATGTCACGAAGAGCATGTTACATTTTTAAAATGCACTTGCAGAAAGTAAATATTTTAGTCATTTCAACAAATCTGCAGAGATATTATCTTATCAAACTTAGAGTGTATGTAGGAAATTACCGATTTTGCATATTTTGTAATGTATCTAGTCATTTTAATTGTCATAGTACTGTCACAGTATAGAAAACATGTTTATATTTTTGAGTGAGTGAGAGTAGGATTTTTTAACGTAGCTTTAACATTTTTTCATTCATATCGCTACGATGTCTGCAGTGAAGCAGTTAATAGTCATGTCTAGCATTGGGGTATCATTCCGCAGACATGTAGCATGATGTCCCACCCATTCAATGCTAGTAGCATTTGTTTAAGTCCTTGAAATAACCACGCCGGGGATCGAACCCACGACCTCTAGGTTCCGTGGCGGACGCACTATATTTATATTTTTGAACAAGTCATAGTTTGTTATAAGTTTCAGTATATACATGTCTTGTTACTATTTAATAGATAGTTTGACAAATTAACTTCATTTTAAAACTTATTTTTCCCTGTTGTATATTAGTGGATTCAGACAGGGACCTTAACGGGCTCGATAATTTTCTTATATAGGCTACAGAACTTTTGCAGGACATGCAAATTAAACAACCACCCACCCACCAACCCCGCCCTCCCCAAATAACGTCCCTTGGTTGTGAAGACGGGTAAGCATATTTGTATTTGTTATGGCAAGTATGAGTTTTATCGCAACGATGTCGAGTGTATGTCGACACAGTGTTAATAACACAACCGCGACAGTGAATGATAAACTTGCTAGTGAAATCGTCTCCGTGATAGATTTCACCGATGACAAACGGCATTTTATGCAAATAATACTTTTTAGCGCTCTCTATTACGAAATTTATCCGATTAGTAAACCTGATATTAACAGATTAGCATCAATGAGATTTTTATCGTTGTCTTCGTCAAGGCTGAATCGTGTAGCTGAGCGAGTAATTGAGCATTTTGCAAATGCGACATTTAAGTAACGGGTTAACGGATCGACGACGTGAAACAATAGCCAATTGGACTGAATCTGCAAAACAAAACACCGGAGCTACAATAATAAATGTTGTTTCCAGATTGTAGAAATAGATAATAGGCGTAACAACGATAACAGCAGAGGTTTTGTATTATTTAAGACACTACTGAGCAAACGGATTAGCTCCAATAAACATAGTTGATCATAACGCACACACGTGGGCTAGCGTGGTAGCTATATTCCCGCGGAATCGAATTGTAAAACTTTACCAGTCTCGGAAATTATATCTGATGCTATTTACCACATAAGTAAAAGCTATCCTGTGTCTGTATGGCTGCTTTAGAGTTCTAATGGTGGAAAAATGATCATTTTTTCAACCAGACGGCGAATTATATCGTAGTCATTCTCTTGATGAAACGAAGATTTTCATCTGACAACTTTGACGAATTACTGAGAAATTGTTTTACGATTGCGTCAGTCGCAGCTCATTTCGCACGAAAAGAAAAAAATGGAAGCCAACACACGCATGAGTTCTCAGCGATGTTCAGTTAAGCTGTTGTGAATACGAACATGGCAGTTCATGGAATACCCGGTATAACCGCAAAGACTTCATTTCGATTGATATGTCGTGTGTTATCCCGGTAGTTTTTTTATAGGTAAAGACGAATTCGCCGGAAATTTTGTCGCGATTTGGACATCCCACGCATGAGATGACCCAATTGATGGACCATTATCTGATTTTGACCTGACCGGGTTTGTCCATATAGTGTCTTTTGAGTTCGCTAAGGATCTTCATCAGATTTGTTATGTCTGGTTTGGTAGACATTTTCAGAAGCGCGCTGAGCTTTCATAGTGCTGTTAAGATACATGCTTGCTATTGTAATATTAACATTGTTGACGGTAAGTGTAGCAAATATATCATATCATGCGCAAACAAAAGTTTGGTTAACTTCACCTGAGGGTATAAGTCATGACGAGGCCATTAGCGATTTATCGAGATATGTCCAGATACTCGCTTTGATCATATTGTCAATGAAGCTCCCAAAATTCTCAAGATTAAACTCAACAACAGTGAGAAATAATCCGCAAAGGATCTTCCTAGACATATAATCGGTATGTTTACTCAGGATGGTGGCGTGATTAGTCATACACAATTTATTATGGATTCCGCTGAATATGAATTCATGGTCGCTGTTACGGCGACGAAAGAAATATCATTCAAGGAAAACCCCATCTTGTCTGACGGAACACAAGTAGGTGTTATTGGTTAAATCAATGGCGAATCACCGCAATACACGCATCTAAGAGTTTTTTTGCCTCCATATGTCTCAATAAATTCATTAACGATGATAAACATATTTCCGCGCACCACATTCAGCGTTGCCACGGATTCGTTTTATATCGATAAGAAATACTCAGCGTTGTTATCGAGGATTCATCTTAGGGATCATGGAGAATACAACAGGAAGAGATATGCAATTATAAACCAACTGCAGGTGTTATGATATTGGATTGTTATGAACGCGAACAGATGTCACAACTATCTTTTGAGGCGTCCGTGCATGATCCGGTATCCAGACACAAAACAGTGTATTTTAATGGACCTGGCTGTTGCGGCAAGAAAAATTGGGTGATCTAATTAAATATATTTCCATGCGATGATCTGATTGTGATGACACCAACACATTGAGTTGCCAGGGAGATGAAGACCTGGGAAGTTAATTTGTGTATTTATCATAACTTTTTCAGATACAAGGGTGATGTGTGGACGCCTGATAGGGTAGGTAATAAATAAATCCTCTGGGATATTATTTGGGCTGAGATATGCAGTGTCGCTGGACACATTAAAAATGTTTCTTGATTGGCTCTTGTCGAAATAACACAGCTCTGATTATGTGTGGAGATCACTGTCAGCCACCATCGTTTACTGGAAAATCTCGAACACGATTGGCTTAAACGTTTTGTTGATTATTAAGAAGAAATCGAATCGATGTCAACCACAGATCAATTGATGATAAATTAAAAGCAACTTAAAATTTTAATCAGGTTGTTGCAAATAAAAATCAGTGTAGGGCATTAGGCACAGTAATAAGAGAAACGTCCATGGATGATTTCTTGCAACGTGGACTCCAAACGATTTAATAGTAGCAAGTAAAAAATAAATCATGATACACTTCAGAAGCAATTTTTTTCAGTTGCATAAGAAAAAGTTCCCGACGCTACCAACGTCGTTGTGTTACAGACCAGCTTATACACGACGGTAAAACATCAACATTGATATACCATGACGAACTGAGAAGCAAAATCTAGTATTAAACGATACTGTCATCGTTGATATTAGCATTGTTGTGGATGCATTGCGCGCGGACAAATCTCCATAGACATAAATAAATCCTCTGGGATATTATTTGGGCTGAGATATGCAGTGTCGCTGGACACATTAAAAATGTTTCTTGATTGGCTCTTGTCGAAATAACACAGCTCTGATTATGTGTGGAGATCACTGTCAGCCACCATCGTTTACTGGAAAATCTCGAACACGATTGGCTTAAACGTTTTGTTGATTATTAAGAAGAAATCGAATCGATGTCAACCACAGATCAATTGATGATAAATTAAAAGCAACTTAAAATTTTAATCAGGTTGTTGCAAATAAAAATCAGTGTAGGGCATTAGGATACGCAATGACGATAAACTCATCTCACAAATTAACTATGTCTGATACTCGAGTTTGGATCGTAGATAATCATGCCGGATGGTCAAACTTTTTCTTTTTTGGCAGTGTCTCGAGTTAGAAGAATATTTCAGCTGCGAAGTGTTTAATCGAAGACGCAGATATCATCGATTATATAGCACAATAGCACAATCAGAAAAAAAGTAGCCAGTTATAAGCTAAGTAATAAACAAGGTAATTAAGATTTTGATATCGATGTCGAATTTATCATGATACTGAAACATAAACAGAACAATCACTGTGCGAGATGTAATTGTGTAATGTTATGGTGGTATCTGAAAAACGATTTAAAACAATTTAGCGTGGATAGAAAAGATAACAGTCGTCGTTAGACACGCGAAAATACGATGTTAACTTGTCTTGAGTGTAATCGACGTCCAGGTGCTAGTTAAGCGATCGGGGTCGACAATTGCGTGTCTTCGGGAATTATTTGTAATTCTTCACGCATAAATCCACGTTGAGGAGCAGTTAAATCTAATCCGTATATTGCAGGTCTACCCGTGGATGTAACTACGCTGGAAATTGTGTGTTGTGATACTCCAAACTGTATCAGTCGCTCTGTTTTTTACCACCTTCAAGTTCACCAAGTTCATATCAATACCTTACGGTGACATTATCCAGAACTGGATATGCTGACGAATCATCTTGCACAGATATACGCGCGCGTGTGATTGCGAAAACATGTTCCATATTAATTGTGCGAATAATTTCATTATTTAGCGCAGATATCACACTTGGTAATCTTAAAAACCCATTCGCGGGATATTTTCTTTTGAATTTACTACTTCCCGTATTGATATTCAAATAACCTCTCAGCATGTGCTCAATTAAATCTCTCAACAACGACCTGATCACGATGAATCGCAGTATGTCCTCGTTATTTTTTGATGTGATGTTTGATCAAAATTGATATTGCGGCTTGAAATTCTTTGCCAGGTTTAACTTGCAACTGATGTGGTTATCGTAGACCATATTGGTGATAAATTCGTTTAAACGTAGAAGCTACTTCCCAAGCTGGTTATGTTGATAACGGTTCTGCTTCTTTGTATCTACTTGCAAGACGAACGACAGTTAATGCGTATTTGTATGCTTTACGACGTCTAGTATAATGTGGTAAAAATAAAATATCAGCCTGATGAACTTCAGTAGGGAATCAAACATCAACATGTTCGTATTGTATTCGTTTGGATAGAGTTGCCATATCGCTTGTCGGGCTAACCATGTTGCTGCGGTGGCACACTCAACACCTACAGTTTCGGCGAGTTTACTAATCGTGTTGCTACCTCTCCGATATCGGCTCGAGAATTATACACTGACTCCATTATTAATTTTAAGCCCTTAATACTAGTTTACCTTTAATAGCGGTTTTTAATAAGCAGTTCCTTGAAAGTTTTTTTAAAAAAATGGAATTTAACGCGTGATTCAATTTTACATCTGTGATGTGTTGCTGCTGAAGATCATTTGATCGATAAGCTACATCATAAGCGTGACAAACATGATCGATAGCATTTATTGGATATTCGCCTGGTTTGGGTTGGTCTTGGTTGTCGTGTCGGATACCAAGTCTGGAATTATATCATGCAAGGTGTTTTTTCATGGGTATTTGGCCCCTGGAATTCCCGGTAATTTGACTAAATTGGCTGAAATATCAACCCCCGTGTTGTATTTGTTTGAAACCCGACATATAGGCGGGGATAAATTTAAGTTTGAGTAACACAGCGTTCACACCTAACAGTAAGCGCTGGTCTATTTTTTTTTTCATTATTATTGTCATTATTGCATCTGTACCAGTACACCTCTTGTATTTGCACAATATTAATCCATATTTAGTAATTATAACATTGACATAATTGATGTTTCAGCGACAAGAACACGAGAACCGGTCACGTATCTTGTAGCGTTACCAAATTCTATCAGAATGACTATAATTGAACCGTCTGGGAGTGGTAAGACACATTTGTTACTTAATTTATAATGAGGTGGCTAAAATGGGCTACATTTTATATGATAGCTCCGTCTGTACATGACCAGCGGTGTTATGCAGTGCTAACAAAATTTAATGAAAGCGCAGCGACGATAAAGGAAGACTGTGATGATGTTGAATTTATTTCTGATATTGATGAAGCGCCATCTGTAGATGATATTGATGGGATTAGTACTAATTTAGTTGTCTATGATGATTTTATGTTGCATAAACAATCTAATCCAACCCTGATATTTTCTCGAGAAAGGCATAAAAACACTGACGTGATTTTATGTTACTTAACGGTATACAACAATACCTAAAGTAATCAGGGATAACTAATAGTATTGTTGTGTTTAACTTATACGCTAAGAAATATTCATCAGACTTGGTGCAACGGAGACATAGATTACAATCATTTTAGAAATTTATTTAGTCATGCTCGGGCATCTCCGCATGGATTTATAACGATAAATTTGCATGATCCTCGAACACGTTATTGGATCGGTCTTGATCCAAATTTTAATTGATATCAGCATTGAGGGCGCTACCACATTAATGAGGTCAAATCGGTATCCGTATACGAGTTGGCACACGCATACAAATGTATGATCGCGGTAAAAATACACGTTTTTTGAATGATGGAAGGGACGGTGAAGCGATTGAAGCTTTCTAAAGGTGACCCGTTCACCATTAGGATGGATGCTATTATCTGTGTGTCTGAATCTAACCATTAGGATTGATGCTATTAGATGTGTGTCTGAATCTAACCATTAGGATCAGAGTCATGTTAGGAGTACGTGATATAAACACGATCAAGTGACCACTCCCTTTTTTCTTTCGATTTCGCAAGTTGTTGATGTCTTTTGCAAAACTTAGTATTAGAATATGATAGAATATGATATAACTACTTTGTATTGAAATATAGTTAGCATCTGACGTTAGATCATTTTATTTTGTTGTAGCCAGTGTTTGAATCCATGTTAATTTTCTTAAGTTGATGTGGATTTTAAAAGAATTAATAAGTATCTCGGGAAATATTTGATGTGCTCATATATAATTCTTTGACAGAGACAGTCTATCAAAATTGTATTCGAATTTCCATCACCGGAGATTTCTTGCGAATTTACAAGGAACTAGATTAAAAAAAGTACATACTACATCATACGTCATCATCTTCCATCTTGGATTTTCCAAAAGGATTCGAACTTGAATTTATTGGAACATTTCATTACTAGGACTTCTATAATTTAATTCGTGGACTATTCTTGGATTACATTCGGATTTGATTTTTAAAACTGTAATTCTATTTCCATTTTTCCCAGAGAAATACATTATTTTATTAAATTTTTATCAAGCGTACCGGTTTCACCTTTTGTATGTTACTGTGTTTAAGAGCCTAAACACGTAACACAATGTCGAATCTGTCGCATGTAATTTCGTACGAAGTGTATCATCACTGAAAATCCGACATAGTCAATCAAAGGCAATGTTTTTTGTTATTTTGTCACTGATAGATGATATTAGGCTACACATAGCACCTTCGAATAATGGTATTTGATATAAGACAGCTAAAATAATAATTAGATATATACTGTCTTTATGCTGAACATATATATATATATATATATATATATATATATATATATATATATATATATATATATATATATATATATATATATATATATATATATATCACTTTACATCCATTCACTCAGTCGGACAAATGTTGTGAATGGCCATTTCTCCCCCACGCATTCTTTGAGTTATATCGGTAATGCTATGTTGTGGGCTTAGTGAAAATTTGTTGAAAGATTTCATTACTTATATTAGACCGTAAATAAAAAAGCTAATATAACTATGTAATCTAGATTTAGGCGTATTGAAATGTTGACTACGGTATCTAATGTTGTGTTTACTACATTATGAAATACCATGTTTACGTATCGAAGTGTTAGCCGAAAAAAAACAACATAATGATTGTTATATATGACATATCTATTACATACCTTTCGTTTCTAGTTCCAAAGTCCTATCTTTGACTATACTGCAAATAGCCTGTTTTGAACTTGCAGTAGCCATGGTGTCTTTTCAAGGAATTGTGAATACAAACGTGTTGACTCTAAGACGAAGTGAGTTGTCAACCTAAGACTGTGGCAACGTTAAGGCCTGGGCTGCAAAACATAGAGCAAACGTGCAGTCGAAATCAATATATATATATATATATATATATATATATATATATATATATATATATATATATATATATATATATATATATATATATATAACTATTTTTAAATCTAGCAATTATTCAAAGAATATCCACTTGTGTGCAACATATATATCAATGTCAGATATATATGTACTTGCATAAAATACCAAAATTGTTTTAGGTCCAAGTGGCCGAGTAGTCAAAAGCACTAGTCTTTACAGATCATTACCATCTCACCACCGTCTGTCTGGCTTCCAGACTGTATCGGTCCAATGTGGTTATATGAGAAAGCTGACAATAACCTCGAATGGGTCGTTAGTTCTTAGTTCATGCATTTGTTGGAACATGACAAAAGACTACTTATTCCAACAGAAAAATAATGATTATAAAGTTGCAAAATGCACATTTATATTACTGTGTTGACAGTGCGGGACTACTGTCTAGTCAATGTCTGTGGCTGGTCAGTCTAACGAAACATACATTCATTTCGCCTATGTTCACAATTAACGGAGATTCTTAGCAGGTCAGTTTATGAAATACTATTGGAATTACATTAATTCTCGAAGGCATTTATTTTCTATAAACGATACAGATGCATAACATGTTTGAGTGTAGGCTTGATACAGATGTGGAAACTACCAATTGTTTTAGTAACATCCTGAGTGTAGGAAGGTGTTTACTCTGATAAGAACTATGGCGCATCAATGTTCTGAAATGAAAATATTGTCAAGGTTTACATTTTCTTTTGAAGGGGGCACAATGAGTAACAGGGTTAAAATTAAAATTGCCATTCTCAAAATAAAGCCTCTGGTGTTTGTACGTTCTGCCAATTACACACAGGTATGTTTTAACCATCTTCCATAATCAAATGTATCATACCTCCGAATGTGATAAGATTATGCACCCAGGTAGAGCACGTGCTGTTGTTTTAATTGAATTGTCTCGACTGATTGCCAAACAACACTTTGGACGACTGACGAAGGACGGCATACCAATAACTTACCTGGCTTCGATCTGGTAAACTAGAACAAGTGCGCAAATACTTTTTACCACATTCTATGCAAAGCAATAATACTGTCTTTTTCTATTAATAGATGAGCCATGCATATATTTAGACTCATTTTGGATGTTGTTGGTTTGGTGTTTAACGATATTGCTTTGGGCTAGATATGATACACCTGTTGGCAATTATATCTGGTGGGAGAATTATCAGAATTTTCGGACTAGTGGCGAAAATAAAATTTAATGTGTCCTTCCATTCCCAAGTGATAGACAACGGCTGCATGCATATTACCAGCCGGTATGCTAGCTGATCGATGTCGGGAATGTAGCAAAAGCAACTCAGACAAGCTGAAGTTTTAGCTACGCTACAAGCTATGGGAGTAGACATGAAGCAGATAGATGGACTGCAAAATGCCGGATACAACAAATATATGTTTCTTCTTTACCATTTTCGAATATGTACACACACACACACACACACACACACACACACACACACACACACACATACACACACACACACACACGAGACTGTGTAAGCCTATCAATTCAACTAGTGACAATACTAAAATGAAAACACGTCGACCATATAACCTATATGGGTTTGGTGGGGTGGGAGTAATAAGAGGACATCATATTCAGCTTTTGTTTTAATATATTGTAAGATATAAAATATAAATTCATAAATAAATAAATACAATAATAAAAAAAATATTGTTGTGCACAATTAATGTATGGGAACTAAAAATAAGAAGCACTAACAAAAGCCAGACGTATCGTCATTCCTACCTGCCTGCCTGCATGCTTGCATGCCCACCTACCTACCTACCTACCTACATATATACCTGTATAGCTGCTACATTCATACATACATACATACATACATACATACATACATACATACATACATACATACATACATACATACATACATACATACATACATACATACATACATACATACATACATACATACATACATACATACATACATACATACATACCTTTTATAGCGATGTAGGACAAAGTTATTTATCAGCTTTTATAAGTTTATGTGGCAGAATTGCAGTTTTCAAGTGTTTTCACAACATACCAAAAGTGTACACAAAATAGAATATAGTAACTGGATAATTGGACTGAGATGTT
This sequence comes from Unio pictorum, assembly GCA_030141615.1. Taxonomy (NCBI): domain Eukaryota; kingdom Metazoa; phylum Mollusca; class Bivalvia; order Unionida; family Unionidae; genus Unio; species Unio pictorum. The sequence goes on from JARLTB010000291.1 coordinate 7,449,329, forward strand.
GTCTTAATGAGTGCTGTGCGGGGGTGCACGGAACGTGGACACGACGAAATACAACTTTCAGACAAGCCTATCTCTACGTATCAATAGTTGTTTTAATATCAGAAAGTTTCTTGGCGATATTTGGCAGTTTTCCAAAGAAATTATAAGCGGTCTTATCAATTTTTCTAAACATTTTACGAATATTTGCAAACGCACCTACATTAACATCATATTTGAACGTAGCGTTGATAGTTTATTGTTTATGGTATCTACATAATTGTTTGTCACAACGTCACTGTCATATGTTGGATTACCAAGTGCCGTTATTTTTTTCGAGTTCATGTTGAACTCGCCTATATTTGTATCACTGGATTTTGTTTTTTCCATCATTATTACTATCTAGTACAGTTGGAAAAAGAATACCTGATTTAATGTTACCAGTGGAATCAAACACCGCTATGGAGTTTTCAGTTACTTCATTATTGTTAACTATAATACTCCATTAAGTCTAACAATAATTACAAAAATTTAATTTTCCTTGTTTGTCTTCAAATATAACCACCTCATTTGGCCCCACATCTACAAGATTTAACAGTTCGGATATTTCATCCTCGATTTTTTTTTTACATCCTTGGTTGCCGACATTTCACCGGTGGGTTGGTTTCGGCTCGAGAGAGGTCTCCAGTAAATATCAATCATTATATTTTAAGATCTCTCTAAAACTAGTACTACTGTGTGTTTAACTCCAAAGATAACCTTTCTTACATTTCTGCAAAATCCGAAAATATGAGACAGTGGAATTGAACATGAAAATAATCTTCACGATCATTGATACACGTGCTGCAAATGCTAGGTTGTAATTTGCATTAACACAATTGCATCAGTTTTGAATGTTACAGTATACCATGCTATTGTTGCTCAATTGAATGCTACAGTATACCATGTTATTGCATCTCAGCTGAATGTTAAGGTGTGTCATACTATCCTATCTCAGATGAATACAACAGTGCACCGTAGCATTGCATCTCAGTTGAATGCTACATTGTGCCATAATATAGTATTTCATTTAAAGTGGTGATTATAGCAATACTGAGAAATACAGGTTATTGGAGGCTTAAAGGATGGTACTGCTTTAGATCTCGAGGCGTTTTTTATGGAATGGCAGACGCTTCACTAGTCTAAAAAACCTTCCATAAATTAAAGAAACAGTTTCGTGTTTTAACTTTGAAATTCTTCGGCGAGAAAAGATTTTCAGTTAGTTGATCTGTTGGAGATGCTGGAACTCAAACTTGAATCATGTTCAGTTAGGACCAACACGATAATGTATGATGTCGTCTGATATTTGATATGATTTTTTGTAATGAAAGAGTAACGATGAAAGATTAGCACCATTTTCATTCAGGTCTAACTGAATATTGTAAGAGATATTTTATTGAAACCCCGAGTTCATTCGGAAGGAGTGACTATAACAAAGTTGTCAAGATGATAATTATGGCGGTCATATTAGAGGTCAGATAAGCACCATTTCTCAAATATCAAATATACATCATAAGAAGTCGAATGATTAAGATCCCACTGTGGATAAATAAACATTTTAAAGAGAAGTCTGCGGTCTTGTGGGTTTTACGCTCTTTTTCTTCAGCACATACTAGGCTATATTTGGTGGCTGGTATATTTAATGAAAGAATAAGCTAAGAACACCGAGGGATGGACAAGCGACCAAAGGGATGGTATAGACAATCCTTCTCACTTACCCATTTTGACCTATCCAAAAAATCGACTCCTCACAAACAGAGGTTAGATACGAGTTATCCATAAATGCGAGCGCATTTGAAAATTGGACTACCATGAGCCATGTTAAAAAGGGGTGGAGATAGCAATATTTCTAAGATGGTTGCTGTCCTCGCCATTCTGTAAGGGCAAGCGGAACCGTGTTCTTTCAGAACCAGCAATATAGTAAAACGTCTCCTTAAAAGCAGTATCAATATAAAAAAGACATTGATAATCAAAGCAGTACCATCTTTTTTTAAGATTGACTATACATAAGAAGAAGTCTTCCAGTGGAAACCCCTTCCTGAGATGACGAACATTGTTTAAAAATGGCAGCTGGTGATACCAATGTTTTTGCAACGACAATTGGTGCGTCCATAGTGGATATCAAATAGCTACATTTTCATTTGAGACCATCTAGTCATCATACGAAATTAAATTAAATTAAATTTCAACGACAGCTCCATTTACGTTTGGATCTAGACTACAGACAATTAACTTTTGAAGACGGCTGCAGAGTTTAAAGGTATGTACCAAACATAAAATCTGTACCGACTCACCCCGCCCAGCCAATTAAAAACAATAAAACGAAAAGAATAAAAGCAATAGATATTTCTTTTACCTCTCCTCGCAAGTTGGCAGAATACATCATACGACGAGATCGCTAGTTGCAGGAAAGTGATCCATCATTCAATTAGTTTTGCATAAGAGACGTGATATTTGAAATAATTAATGAATTCTTTCATTTAATTTGATTATTGTTATATTTTAAATTGCACATGCAGTCTCGTACTCTCAAATATTACCTACTCACAACGAATCATCTCAATTCCAGGACCTGGTAAACAATTTAATACAGAAGTACCATATATGGTATACGATTCGGGTTTAAGATTGTTAAGAATGAGATTCAACACGAAGTTAAATTTTTGAAATCTGAAATGAATTTGGTAGTTGACTGAAAAGGCGATTTGGTATTTAAAAAATTGCTGCAGAGTAGACCATTAATTTGCAGAACTTTAACTCAGTAAAGAAGCGAAAACAATTTGTTGGTTGTTTCTTAAGCACGTGATTTATGTGCATCGCGTTTTATTTAAAACTTGCGAGATTTTATGTATTATATACACAGTAAAACCGTCATTTATACTTTAGGAAATCTGTTTATATTTGTATTTAAAAATTATGTTGTTGTTGCATGCGTTTATTCTGGATATAGTTTATTTTCATGTAGTGAAACTTGACAACTATAGACTGAATTGTGATGGACATAATAATTCCCCCTATCTCGCTGCAGAGTTTACGAAAGATGGGCTTAAAGATGGAATTGGAAAAGTGTACTGCATATTATCTAACTGAAAAAGCTTTGTAGTTTTACGAGTGGTTTGTTCCTGTAGTGAAACTTTACAACCTTAAGACAGAATTATGATGGGTATCACACTTCCCACCTTTTTCGCTGCGGTGTTTACGAAGGATGGAATTAAAAGCTGGAATTGGAAAAATGTATTGCATACTATCAAACTGGAATACATTTATAGTTTTACGAGTGGAGTTTCCCATGTATAATAATTATCCATTCAGTGCAATAAGACTATTGGATAACAGAAAGAAAAGTTCTCCCGACTTTCGCTGCTGCTCTAACAAGGAAGGAGTTTAAATTTAGAATTTTAAAACTTGTATAATATGATAAATTTAATACTATATGCGAAATAATTAACTTTAATTTAAAACGTGATGTATATTATTATAAATTCAACACTATATGCAAAAAAATCAAAGTGAATTTAAATATAGTAAATGTAATTTATTTCAGATTATCTCTGACTTCAATTAATGGATTTCTTTATCGTGAAATTGATCATGTAAAACAATTTCTTCAAGGATTAGTTTTCTTGAATTTACATCCTACACAGTTTATCAAAAATTCTTATTGTACATGTCGGTATTTGCCAAGAATGTGAACTATGAATTTTGGTACAATAAATGGATCATCTAGCAAACAAAACATTAAATATATATTTGCTTGAGATCGTTGTAACTGATGTGTATATCATATTATATTGTGTAAAATTAATATCGTAACTATCATATGTACTATATATTCGTAAATAATAATAATAATAATAATAATAATAATAATAATAATAATAATAATAATAATAGTAATGTGTTGCTTTAAACGTGAACACCAACACCATCATCATCATTATTACGTACATCTTGTCTATCTTACATCATGATTGTTCGTTTTACTATGCTGCTTATTTTTTATTGCTTTAAGTTTGCATTTCAGCAACCATATTAGTTGGTGATTATTTTTCCTTCGTTTTGTTTATTTTTGCTCTTCATTGATTAATTTCGACATAACCACTCTCTTCCTCTTAAACTGGGTTGCTTCTGAATAGGTTCATAAAACCTAGGAAAAGTCAGATGACGTAACTTTTTTCTGATCTAAGATTTAAACAGGCATTTAATGTGTGTGTGTGTGTGTGTGTGTGTGTGTGTGTGTGTGTGTGTGTGTGTGTTTTCTGGATCCACGTGTCCTAATACAAACAATTCGCAAGTTTGGAGGGGTGTAAAAATGAGTCACTCTTGAGCATCAAAGAATTAATAAAAGTTATTTTCAAATTAATATAACGAAAGCTGTTGGTGCACACATGTATCAATGTCTTACAAGAAATATTCAAAGAAGATATTTTATACAACACTGTTGCCTGCACTCAACGTCGTTTGAACATTAGACAATACAGACCTTTAAACAGGCACAAAACAATTTTCTCATATTTAGAAACACCAGAAAACAAGGCCTTTTGAGTAGGGCACACAATAATTTTTACTTCTTTTGGAACCGATCAGATAGCGCAGTATTTAAAACAGCGCGCACTTTAATTCTGACTTCTGATCAAAATAACACATTTATAAACACGGTCTTTTTTGAGCAAGACACTTTAATCATAATGTTTACTAATTTTTGAAAACACCGAATAAAGTATTAACGACGGGGTTGGGGAAGGGCGGTCGCCTCTGTCACAGTCATAAAGTACATATCCCGGACACCATGTGCATAGCAATGCAATTTTTGGAAGTGAAATAGCAGAACCTAAATAGGTTAGCCAAACTCTTAATCGGTTGAACGAGAGCTTTTGAAATTCACGTTATAAATTAGGTTCGTATTTTACCATCAACTCACGTTAACAAATCTGTTAGAGATAATTCCTTATCATATTTGGGAGTATTACATAAATTACAAAACGCACTATAAGTCTCACTTCTATTTAAAATGACGCATTTATAAATATAACACAAAGCGGTCTTTTTGAGCATGGTATTTTAATGTTTCTAAATTTTGGACACAAGAAATAATAATAATAAAGTACTAATGGCGAGGGTGGGGGAGAACGGTGGCCATTGGCATCATACCTCTTGGTGCAACAAAACTTTCTTGGGTCTTCGTCGTCGCCCGGGCACCATTTACCATTGGTACGCCTCTGGCTAACACATTATTTTAAACAGGGCACACTTTAAATATCACTGTTTATTTAAATATCAGACAAAGCCATGCTGACACATCATATATGAGTTTTCACTCAATAATAGAAAAATCAGATATCAGTATTTTCAACACGAATTCCATGTGGGTACGGAAAACATAAACACGGAGATGGCCTTTAATTTTTGACAGACTTTGGGGAGAATGAATACAGAGCTTCGTTGAGAGGGATTTTTGTACCTAGTATTAGTGCTTTCAATATTTGGGAAGCTGTAGTCAGGATAGAGGGGGAAAATCACTTAAAGAAACATTGCTAGTGAAATAGTTACAAGCCGCCAGTGCAGTTAAATAAGAACCAAATGATACGTTTATATGTATTAGTTCATATTGTGAAACATAAAACACATCATTGAATAACTCTTTACAAAACTTTGTGTACATGAAGCTAAGAGACGAGTTTTTCATGTACTTATGTATTTCATGAACAAAAGTATACACTTGTTGTTTTCTGTAATCATTTTATTATAGTATGCACATTATGTTTATATTTTTGAACATGTCATGTTTTTGAAAATATAAGTATCAATATGTGCCTGACTTGCTATTCTTTCCTGTCTAATTTTATAATTGTACCAAATTTTAAAAAGTATTTTTGTCCCTCATGTAATATGTCTTGTAGGATTTGGAAGACACATGTGAGTGTATTGTTTCTATTATTATGCAAACACATTCGCGTTTTACTTCCTTTTGTACAAACAATTTAATTTCAATTTGTGATGATTTACAGGATCAAGTGGTGAAATAAAAGGTTGCATCTAAAAGATACTTTATATAGGCTAACTATTAGAGTAGACATTGTTATTTAAATCTGACCATTATGATGGATGATGTTATCAGTGTATAACCAGGAGGAGGGATCATGTTATCTATGTCTAACCATTAGGGTGGATCATGTTATCTATGTCTAACCATTAGGGTGGATCATGTTATATATGTATAACCATTAGGATGGATCATTCATGATGAAAACCTGTTACAGCAGCCAATAAATATATTGCATATCACCTCACACCAAAAAAGACCATTGGCGCGTTGCACGAATGAATGGAAAAATGACAGTGTGGGACTACAACCCCGTATTCTGTTTTTGAAGGCTGAATAAGATGAATACCTGTCTGGTTTAGTTTTAATTTTGCATTTGTGGTGATGCTAAACAAATTATCGAAACATTTAGAAACAAATGTAATTGTTTTCCTGCCGATTGTACTTGTTCAAATGAAAATATGCCTTTGACTTGATCGACAAACGTAGAAATTGTCATAATTTCTCCTTTCTTAAAATGTCATCATTGAAAACGTATCTTATTTTTATAACTAATGCATCATAATAAAAGGACATACCAAAACTGTAACTTTATAATCATTAGAAGTGAGACCGGAAAATAATACTGATAATGACACACCCACTTAGTAGAGGAAAAGTCAGCTTTTTTCCTTCTCAGTATCAAGCTGTATTAAACGGAGTGTGGCACAAGTTAAGAAGAAAACATAAAACAGTTCAAACATTAAACAGATAGCTGTCGTTATTCTGAATAACACTATCACTGTACATCCATCGGACCGCGGTTGTCACCAGAAATTATACTCACACGCAACGTATTTGGTAATTTGCTGAAATATGTGGCTGCCTATATTCAATATTAGGAAACAAATCAGACTGAACTATGCTATCCAAATTTTAGGCTTATTCAAACGTAGATTTAATTTGCGCCTATTGTGCTTAGTATATTTTAAAACACCATGTATACTCATTGACGTGATAGTAATTATCATCAAGCATTTTATATATGACTTATCTATTACATACCTATCGTTTCTAGTTCCAGAATCCCATCTTTGACTATTCTGCAAATAGCATCTTGCGATCTTATAGTGGCCATTGTGTCTTTTCAGTGGAATGTCGATACAGATGTATTGACTCTAGGTGAAGTGATTTGTTAACCAAATACAGTGACGATGTTAGTTAGACCCGGTCTGCAAAATATAGACAGCACACGTCCAGTAGAAATCAAGGAAAAGCTACTGTTAAATTTAAAAAAGTATCGAAGAGATATCAGCTTGTGTATAAAAGACTAACGTCTTAGGAATAAATTAATATTTACTATTATAGAATAGCAAAAGTATAGGGGGTCTCGAGTTGACGAGTAGCCTTTAGCCAATATGTCACATCTGTCTGCGTAGGTGTCGGGCTGGCTAATATGGATATGTGAGAAAACTGCCAGTAACTTTCCGTTGATCGAAATAATTTACCAGGCTTTTTCCTCCACCTTTTTGTACAGGTCGCCATGTATAACCATTTTTTCTCAAGAAAGATATGCTTTACATTCGTGTCATTACCATAAAACAAATTACTTCGACAATACTGTAATTCCAATATAACCTTATAAAGTGACTAGATAGGAATTCCCGTAATTGTAAACAAGTATACGAGTTTAGGTAGATCAGTACCTGCAAAATACGTTGACATCGGTAATATGATTATGTATTCGTCTAATTGGATTGCTACTGGACCAATAAACTGATTAGAAATTAGTCCCATCTTCCCATAAACATTTTCAATATGAAAACATATTACTTTTATTAGAATATTATCTGCAAAATAGATCGACCTGATAATATTTCCACATCGTGAACACAGGCAATATGAATACGTATCTCTTTGTGCAAGACCTATACATGATTAATATATTGATGAGACTAATATGAACACAGGTAATGTAAATATGTAACTTGCGTGTTTGTATAAGTATATAAAGACTGATACTTGCATAATTTTAAAAAAATTCTTCAGAACAAAACCTTCCTGAATTACACACCATATACTTTCACTGGGTTAAATCATGTTGATGCCTGGTGTATCCTGTTCTTCCCCGGCAAATCTCATTGCTATAAACAAACAAACCAATCCAAGTAAAGTATTTCAGAAGCGTGTACCAACCTGCTAGGTTACGTACAGGTTACATAACCTGTCTGATTTGAGCTAGGTCACATATACGTTAGCTTACATGTCACCTTACATGTCACCTTGATGCAAACTTCATGGCCTTTTATGAGTATCAAATGATAGAATGTATGCACCCCGTATGGTTTGTTCAAACAAATGCAGGTAGTTGATGGAATTATTCATAATTAGAGATTAAAATGAACAAGAATCCACATGCCATCACAAAACTATAATTTTGCACTTGTGTCTGTTAGTTTATTCATTTTATTTCAATAATTAAAACATCCGTGCTTGCAAACTTGTTCTTAATTTTATTTATTTAACTTTAGTATTCCAAAACTCCCATGTTTGTATAACTATATTTAAGTTTATTTATTTGACTTTAGTAATGAAAAACTCCCAATGTTTACATCCATCGTTTTTAATTTAGTTATCTGACTTCAGGAAGCCAGGGGGCCCCGAGTGGCCGAGTGGTCTAAAGCGCTCTCCGTTATGGATCACTGCCATCTCACCTCTGTCTGCGTGGGTTCGAGTCTAAGATTCGGCTAATGTAGTTATGTGAGAAAGCTTGCCAGTAGCTTCTCGTGTATCGGTGGTACAACAAATACGAGCTCAAATTCTCATTTTTCCCACTTGTATTCTCCCCTTTGGACCAAACGGCCAACCACCGTACTATTGCCGCTGTTTATATTATTAACTTTAAGTGAAATTAACGTCCAGTAGTAATAGCTACTGTTACATTTTCAAATTATCGAAGGGGTATCAGCTTGTGTATAATAGACCAATGTCTTAGGCATAAATAAATATTCCTCAACCCATTATACAGGCCGCCATGCTTAACTAGTTTTGTGCTATATAATGACAATAAACTTCAAACCAGCAACATTCTATATAAGTCTAGAATATAAGCAAAGCGCATGTACACCTAAAGTACAGTATAGTATTAATTTGCAAACTAAGCAGGAAATAGTATTTACTCTTTTGTCTTATTTACCTATTGGAAGTCAACTCAGTTCATGGTAGGGGTCCCGAGTGGTTCGAGTCTCAGATTTGGCAAATGTGGGTATGTGAGAAAGCTTGCCAGTCGTTCTCGTAGGCCGGTGTTTCTTTCCGAGGGTTCTTCCTGCACCAATAATACTGACCGCCATGTAAAGCCAATCTTGTGCTGCAAAATGGCGTTAAAAGAATAACTTCGATAGTACTGTAATTCCAATATCACTTTATACAGTAACTAGATATAAATTCCTGTAATTGTAAACACGTATTTGAGTTTAGTTAGATCGATACCTGCACAATACGTTGACTAGATAATATCTATAAACAAATATAATACAAAGGTGTCTTTGTGTAATATAATGATCAAATCAAGAAGACTGATACTTAAAATGTTTATATAAATCCCTCAAAATCCAATCGTTCTTAATTTATACCATATATTTCTTCTACGCTGTCTTTGCCTATTATAAGCATACAGCAACAAGCAAGATCGTGAAAAGGTTATATGACCCGACCAAATTATATTTCTCTTACAATATGTTTACCTCTTTCATGTGGTTTGTTCAATCAAATCCAGGCTGATAATGTATAGAAAAATAGACGTGGGTGGGGTATTTGAATGATAAATTAACCTATACTAGCGTATTAAATGACAATCAGTTCATTTCACAAATCTACTGTATGTTAAAAATAATTACATTATTTTATTCTCACTGAAGGTCGAAACACTGGCAAGATATAGTAGTAATCAGCATTTATTAATGATTATAATTTAAAATTTCTTGCCGCACACACGATCAAGTGAGCTCTTATCTTTTCTCTCTTTCTCTATCTATCTATCTATCTATCTATCTATCTATCTATCTATCTATCTATCTATCTATCTATCTATCTATCTGTTTGTCTATCTGTCTATATATATATATATATATATATATATATATATATATATATATATATATATATATATATATATATATATATATATATATCTGTCTATCTAAATATGTTTCTCTCTATGTATGTCCGTCCATCCATCCATCCATCCATCCGACAAACCAACAATTCAACCACTTTAAAAAAAAACAGCACGCAAAACTTGAAAAGGGTTTTTAGTTGTAATACATTTCGTAAAAGATAGCAATGGACCCGCAATTTTCGCTGAAGAAAAAAGGAAATTCTTTAATTATCGTCATGAAAATTTAACAACATAATATGCTAATTCAAAATTTTATGCAGAAGTATTTTGGCGCATGTTAAATTCCAGTCTACAGGTAAGCAGAAAAACGGAGGACTAGCGGTAGGCCTAACATCATGAGAGGTTGATGGGAAAGTTTAATGAATTCAGGAGACGTATACTATTCTTCTCTTTTTGTTCCTTTTATTTCTAAGTCGATTGTCATTAAAATTCCCAAACAAATAAAAAGGAGAAATACCAAAACAAATCCAACAAACTAACAGCGTTTTTCTCTTGCAAAGACAAAGCCGACGTCAAATATAATTTTCGTAAATACATATAGAGCCTTTGGAATATAACATCTACCGAAAAAAACTGACAGCTTTCTTTCCTCAAAGATATGACCTGCTAACTCGTAATATTCTACGAATTTATAATCAGGACCTTGACAGTTAACACCTTATCACAGTAATATAATATGGTCAACGATGTTGACCGTGTATTGTACTCTACAATATAAAATATAAATCAGATTTTGTAGTTTAGTCGCACTTGTTGAAGTGAAGGAGTATTGATAAGCGGACTTAAACAAGTCATGAAGGTGATGAAATTAGTCTGCACTATATAGTGGTATCATTTCCCGCGTGAGATTTCTTTCCTGCCTTATCAACCTAAAATATATTACATCTTTAAAAATATTCGACAGACACACATTCATGTTTTTTCATCCTGTTTGTACAGAAGACTATGCAACACTTCTGAACAGAAAACATAAATACGAAACAAAATATAGGTAAACAAAAACGGTTTATATATCGAACGTAACTAACGCTACCATACTGTTACTAAGCGATTGTTTTCACTTCCGCAATATGGCGGAAAGTAGGTCGCTAAGCTCGCGATGTCATGCCTTCCCAACCTATAAGTGGACTAATGAATAAGGGTCCAGTTAGCACCGCAGAACTCTAACGTTAACGTACATGGCTTTCAGTTATTTATTTGACCTCAGTAACCACAGTACTTGTATATATATTTCCTTCTCTCCGTCTGTCCATCGGACACAAGTGGTATGGGTAGAAATCAGTTTTCCCCCTTTTTCTTCCTTCCTTCTCCTCTCAAAACCTCGACCCTCATAACAACAACTTTTACTGAAACTACTCCCGATGATGCTATACCTATAATGAAATCACCTCAAATGTCGACGATTATAACAAAAATTACATCAATAAAGTTTTTACTACTCCATTGTTTCTACAAGTTTGTATATATAGGTCATAAAATCTACTATAAGATAATATTTTGAAATCTGCATGAAACACTCAAACCCTAACCCCTATATACTGTATTCATCAGTAAACATCACCAATACGCATAGATGTGGGATTTTGTCCGTAGCAAATTTAGCATTGATCTTCATGCATTTGCATCGTCTTTCCACATATATCATTTCTTCTGCATCGTTCCAAAATGTACAATATATATTTGGGGGACGTCCATTAATTGTGTCAACAATTTTTAGGCAATTGTTTTACTCCCCCTTTGTCAACAACTTTCAGTGACCCCCCCCCCAATAAAATTATGTTAACATTTTTTTAAACCCCCCCCCCAAATTAACAATATTTTAAACGGCTGGCTTTTATGCTAAAAATTGACTTATGGAAATTAAAAAACCTACAAATTAAAAAAAAAATTCTAACTTATTTAACAGATTTCAAATTGACTTTAATACTTTAAATTCATTCATTAAAAACTCGAGACTTTATATTCTAGCTTTATTAACATGTAAATGAAAAATGTCTCGTGGTATAGCGTTTAACGCCTATTGTCAGCACATGATAGGTTATACATGACGGCCAGTATATCTGGTGGAGGAACTCGTGAAAATCCCAGAAAGAGCCACACAGCCCACGGGAAATTACTGGCACGAATTCGCAAATATTCATGCTGGCCGAACCTGAAACTCGAACTCACGCAGACAATGGTGATATGTTGATCTGTATAAGCGAGCGCCCCATACCACTCTAACACCTGTGTCCTTTTTTTAATAACGAACATTGCTGTATACTCTGAGATTAACAATAAATCAAAGATCTGACAAGGGCCTACCCAAAGCGTCTACCTGAATAGAAACATGGTGACGTCGGAGAACACTTACCTGGTGAAATATGAAAATATGACAATAGACAAACTCGTTGATTCAACGTTATGGTAGCTAATTGTCGTCTAACACAATTGACATACCGTATCAACAGAGTGACACATTCAGCTTGATTCAGCTTGCTCATTAAATACAGTATCGTGTTAAACCAGTACAAGATTTAATCTGAGGTTCTATTTTCTCATTCTACTTGCTGGATAGATATTGTGTCATGTATCTTCTATCTTTCTGAATTATGCCCCATATACTAGTAAGAATTGTCTTCACTGGGCTTAATCCTGTTTCTGGCAGGAGTGTCTTATCTTGTACGGCTAATATCATTGCTATAAACAAGCCAACCAATACGTGTAAAGTATTTCAGAAGCGTATAACAACCGGTTAGGTTACGTACAGGTTAAATTACCTGTCAGATTCGAACTAGGTCACAAATACGTTACCTTACATGTCTCTTTGATGCAAACTATTACTTCGTGGTCTTGTATGGGTATCAAATCTTGCATTATATGTACCCCGTTCAGGTAGATTGTTCAAGCAAATACAGAGGGTTAGGGCACATTGTTTAGAATTAGAGATTAACTTGAATAAGGATCAAAATGTCATCACAAAACTCAAATTATTAATTATGTATCTTTACTTTACGTATTTGATTTCAATAATTAAAAACATCAGTGTTTGTAATCTTGTTCTTCAGACTATTTGTTTCACTTTAGTATTTCCAAACTCTCATGTGTTCATAATATATTTAAGTTTATTTATTTGACTTTAGCCGCTGGGTTATAATACCGCTGGGTCTCAGCACTATTTATTGCTCATGCATGAATTAACTGCTTCTGTCTACTGTTTATGTTCGACTCTATCAAGCGATTGGAGAGGGTGGGGGTGGAGGAACGGCAGGTTAAAGATGGCACTGGAAGCCGCAGTTTCAGTTATACAAGCAGGTGACTCATGATTTGGCCGTTTGGTGTTGCTTCGGAGACGACACCATCACCCATCAGCAATCTGAGTGACCAAGCAGCCTTATGTATGGACAGCACTGCTTGCTATACATGGAGCAGGGCCTATACAAGGTGACCTAACCAAACGCTCACCTCCTTACACCCAGCTGGCTTGCCGCAGCCAAAGTGCATCTAACAACGCGGTCGAAACACAGCGGAAACACAAGGCATGCCACACCTACCTCACATCGTGGGAAAGACTAAAACTAGCTTGTTAGAAAATCAGAACAATTCTAGACTCAACCGATAGTAATAGACCTCAACGACGCTCTGCATTAATCGCACACAAACTCTTTCGCATTGGTATTGACATTGCTGCACGTTGCGAACTCCACTTTTCAGAGAGAATTTGGCTCTGGATACACCCTCAGGAAAACCAAAGACTGACCAACGGCTTTCAGGACTATGTTTCGTGATCAGTGACTCAATCGTCAGCTAGTTTACAAACCTTTCGCCTGGTTACACCAACTGCATTATATACATGCGTCTCTCAGCGAACGAGCAAGATGTCAGACCTTTCAGTATATATGCTCCAACACTGCAGGCGGATCCTTCTGAAAAGGATAAATTCTACGCTGACCTGCGGAGACTGCTCAAGAGCGTCCCAGGAAGAGACAAAATAATCATGCTCAAAGATTTCAATGCTACAGTGCGCAAAGACTCTGAAGTCTGGAAAGCTGTTCTTGGGAAACATGACGTCTGTGGCTGAAATGACAAGGGGCGCCTGCTTCTTTACTTATGCTTAGAATTACAGCTACCGTCACGATCACCGTATGTCTGCAGAACGATAGCCTTAAAACTACATGGATACATCCTAAATATAAACACTGACACCTAATATATTGCATCATAGTACGCCAGAGGGACTTAACATATGTCCTTTATATCAGAGTGATGCCCAGTGCAGAGTACCACACAGATCATAGTCTTGACAGATGCAAACTCTACTTTCACTTCAATCGCAGGTCCCGACAATAAAGAAGCACAAACCTTTTGTGTGCGGACGTCAATGGAGATTTTCAGGAGAGCCTGCATTCTAGACTTGAAGAACCAGATTTGTCGCCAGATCTACCTCCGGAAGAGATGTTGAATCACATCAAGGCTGCTATTTGAAAACCTCAGAATAAATGCTTTGATTCACCGCTAAGGGAACCAACGACTGGTTTGAGAAAAAAAAACCAAGAACTGCTTGCCAAAAAAGACACCAGTGGTCCAATTCCACCTCTCTCCAACATCCCGTACACAGAAGAAAGCAGCCATCTGCCGTATCTGCAGCTACCTCCATTGCAGGCTCCGCGAGATACAAAATGAATGGTGGAAACAACATTCAGAAAGAACCCAGCTTTACGCTGACACTGTTAATTACATGGGGTTAGATGAAGCGTTGAAAGCAGTGTATGGTCCTCCATTCCAAATGCAGAGCCCCATGCGTAGTACAGAAGGCCAGGAACTACTCACTGTCCGAGAATCTATCCTAGACCGCTGGTCAGGGCACTTCCACGCCCTCTTCAGTACTAGCCGTACAGTCCAGGAGGCAGATATTGATTGCTTCCCACAACAACAACCAAAGATGGAACTCGATGAGGCGCCCTTAATGCAAGAGACTGTAAAAGCCCTACAACAGCTGAGGACTGGAGAGGCTACATGAAAAGACGGTATCCCGCCAGAGATATGCACTCATGGAGGCCTAAGATTACACACCAAACTTGATGAGTTCTTCATTTGCTGCTTTTAGCAAGGGAAACTTGCACAAGACTTCCGATACGCAGGCATCAAAATCTTGTACAGAAAAACAAGGAGAAAAGTATGACTGCTTAAACTACCGTGGGATAACTCTGCTCTCCATAGCAGGCAAAATCCTTGCTAGAGTGTTGCTGAACATACTGGTATGCACAGTTGGAGACGAACATGCTCCAGAGAGTCAATATGGCTTCAGAACCATGAGGGGCACAACTGGTATGATGTTCGTCCTGAGACAGATCCATGAGAAATGTCGACAACAAAACAAAGGACTATTCGTCATATTTGTGGAGTTGACGAAGATATTTTAAACGGTGAGCAGAAATGGACTGTGGAAAATCCATGAATTGCTCGCTTTTCTCCAAACTTCATTACCACGATCGTCCAACTGCATGAAAACAAACTTGGTCAGGTCAGAAACAATAACGACCTGTCACAGACCTTCGCATTTGTAAATGACGTGAAAAAGGGCTGCGTTGTAGACCCCACTTTGTTCTCAATCATAGTCAGTATGATGCTCCAAAACGCAACAGAATACTTCAATGACGAAGATGGCATCTTTATCCAACTTCGTATTCATGGCAACCTCTTTAACTGAAGGCGCCGTGAGGCCTACACCAAGACCTTGGAAAAATCTGAACAGAATTCTCTTAACAGATGACGCTGCTCTTGCTGCCCACACATAAGCTGCCTTGTAGCACGTAAGATCATGCTTTTCAGAAGCTTGCCAGCTCTTTGATCTTGAGGTCAGCCTAAGGAACACTGAGGTACTTCACCAGCCTGCTCCCAAGGAAGAGTACTAGCCACTAAGCATATTCACATATTCATTGAAGAGACAGAGCTGAATGTAGTCTACGAGTTCTCCTACTGGGGCTATGTAAGATCCTCCTATGATCGACACAAAAATTGACAACAGACTGGCCAATGCAAACAGCGCCTTTTCGCATTCTCTATAAACCAGTGTGGTACAATACCAGTCTCAAGAGTGGTACAAATATTATCGTTTACAGAACTATCGTACTGAACTATCGTACAGAACTATCTCTTCAGCACATACAAGGTAATATATGCTGATCTTTATATTTAGTAGAAGAATAACATAAGAAGACAAAAGGAAAGACAACCGACCCAAATGAAGGCACTGGCAAGCCTTATCAAATGCCCATGTTGACCTTTCAAAAAATCGAATCTACACGAACTCAGGTTAGATACGAGTTATTTATAAATGCCAGCATTTCAGACTATTCGACCTCCTTTGGCCATGTTAAAAAGGATGATGTTTGTTTTTGTTCTTGTAGTCATATCATTTTAGATGTTGTAGAGCGTTTGAAGCTTGTAAAATCTGGCGCTATACAAAGTCATTATTAGTATGATGATAATAATAATAATAATAATAATAATAATAATAATAATAATATCAAAATCAACAATAGCAATAATAATAATAATAATAATAATAATTATTATTATTATTATTATTATTATTATAATTATTATCATTATTATTATTATTATTGCTATTGTTGATTTTGATATTATTATTATTATTATTATTATTATTATTATTATTATTATTATTATTATTGGCGTGGTGGGGGTAACTGTCAAGGAGATGGGGTTAAATTCCGTTTTGGAGTTTGGTAAAACGCAGTGTGTTTTAAGGAATGGAAAGATAATTTGTACATGTCCTTTGTTTACATAATTTCACTCTTTTACATTTTGTTATATGAGTAAATTATATATTTTACTATTTCAGTAGAAGAAATTATTTTCGTTATGAAATCACTTAACGATTTACCCCTTGTCATTGTACCGTGTGAGATCATGTAATTGTATCTTCATTATTTTAAGTCAGTGCGTTTTTTGTTAATTGATCCAATGTTGGGATCATATACGCGCACATAACAATCATATTAATTTCTCAGTACAATTATTCGTCGTTACATATTGTATTTGTATCACCATCAATTGTGTTATGTTGTTAATCCGAAATCCGACCCACTTATCTTATTACAGTTAGTACCATGAGTCCTATAGACAGCAACAGCAATAACACTCCACATATGCAAAAACAATTAACTTTACTAGAAATACAGTCATATGGTTATATTTGCGGATAACAAACATTTGCGGTTAACAAACAAAAATAATCCCTTTTGGAAACCACAGAGTAACCTTCAATGGGATGGTAAACATATATTCAGATATATCCACTGTTGCCAAGAAGGAAGAGGTGGGAACAGTGTATATATGTGAATTTTAGGTGGAATGTTTTGCGCTTTGGTTTATATTTAAGTAAAACGTATATAAAATTTATATAATTTACCATTTATAGAGTAATTACGTAAGCAACATGATATTTCCTAGTTGTATTTTGAAACATAATGCTTCAGTTATGATCACATGGGTATATTTCACCATTATTAACGGATGACCTTTTTTCCCACTAATTTATTTCAATGGATATTTTGAAAGTACATATTTTGCATTTTAATTGATTTACGTCTACCGTACTTTAGTTTTTAAATTTTGTATCTGCTGGGAAGAATTTTAGGTAATTTGTGTCATTTAAATTTCTTTTTGTGTAATAATACATATGTATATAGATGGTCAATTTGAAATTTAATTCATTAATTACATCATATGACAAGGCTACTAATATACAATAGTCTCTTAGGCAGCCGGTGGTCTGATATGCATACAAAATGTACCGCCCAGAATAGCTGCAGTACATCCGGATGGTGTTTATAATAGGCAGACCTGCTTGGTCAATACTTCAGTGTCTGGGACCGTGTCGTGCCACTTCATGTGGAGTATTTTCCTGAGACCTATGGTGTGAACGTGGTTCAGCTTCCTGGCGTGGCATTGGTACACCGTCCACGTTTCGGATGCGTAAAGTATTGTGGGGAGCACAACTGCCATGTAGACCATTAGTTTGGTATGGATTCTGATGCCTATTCTATTCCAGACGTTGGCATACAATCTGACGAAAGTTGCGCTGGCTCTGGCAATGCGAAGATTCATCTCGTCGCCATAGTGATACTCTGTGACAGTGTGCTGCCAATATAGGTGCAACGGTTCACTGCGTTAATATTTTGGAAGTTGACGGTGATACTGGGCTCAGCGTTGGGCTTTCCAGTGGCCGGCTGACGCAGGACTTCAGTTTTCTTTGTACTGATGGCGAATTAAAGCTTGTGCAGGAACTGATAAAACTTTTCAACGCTGCATTGCATGTCGGCTTCTGAGCCTGCATTTAAGACGCAGTCATCAGCAAATAAGACATCCCTGATGGTGTCTGGGATGACCTTCGTTATCGCTTGAAGCCTCCTGCGATTGAATAGTTTTCCATCTGTTCGGTACCTGATGCCATATCCAACCTCTCCGTTAATGAAAACATTAGTCAGCATTGCTGAACAGTGTTGGTGCCAAAAATGCTGCACAATGGATATTGATTTTCTTGGGCATCCCTGTTTAGCCATTACCTTCCACAGGCCTTCTATGCTGTCGGTATAAATGGCCTTTGTGAAGTCAACGTACTTTGGGAAAAGGTCGGTGTTTTGCTCTAGACATTTCTCTTGTCGCTGCTTCGCTGCAAAGACCATGTCGATGGTCCCACGTTCTTTTCGGAATCCACGCTGCCTTTTTTGAAGTAGTCCATAGTCAAGGTGTGTACTGAGACGGTTCAGTAGGATTCTGGCGAGTACCTTTCCTGCATTTAAGAGTAAGGATATACCCCGGTGGTTGTCGCAGGCCTGGCGGTTACCTTTGCGTTTATACACGTGGATTATGGAAACACCTTTGAATTCCCGGGGGATCGTCTCTTGCTTCCACATCAGTAAAAACAGTTGGTGTGCAGTCATTATAAAACATTGTCAATCACTAAATATGTGTAAGTGATTCCAAAGGGAGGTATCTTATGTATGCACTTTAAAACTTGGAAGTATTTCAACATATAGGAGTTGAAACTAGTGATATTTGAGAAACGTTTGAGGAGTAAACCTGGGCTTTGAGATGTATGTGGGTCAATTGCAAGATGAGGGGGTACCTAAGTGCATGAGTCATGTTGTGCAAGATGTCGAAATTACCTGGTCTAGACCCATTAGTCTAGCTATGTTTATCTCCGAATTTGGTGTCAATGGTCCGGAGTGTGATTCTAATTGACACCTTACCTTTCTTGATAGTTTGTGTAACTTTGTATGTTATACTCAGTTTGTGCATATTATCATAAAGTTTCATTCAAAAGTAAATATATATGATGAGATTTGACTTTCAAAACTGTTCTTGGTATCAGCTAATTATCTTGAAGATAATAATAACTGTTTAAAATTGTCACGAGCATCGTTTTCGCAGGTCTGAAATCGGAGTGATAATTCAGTAAGTCACATAGTTTACATTCAGATCCTGCAAATCAGATTTTAGCGCATCATCGTATTGTTTCCAAATCTGTTTCAACAAAAGTAATATAACTATATTTTAATGGGGCTCTAGGCAATACAAGATGACTAAATTATTGATTAACAGAATAGCGACACATAATATGCAATTCATAAACAAAATCTATGCAGCCCTTGTATGGCCAGGACAAGGTTTGAACCAGTAACATTAAAATCAGAGCCTATCTATCTTACCAAATCCGCCTGATAACTGATATTTTACAAACCATAGATGCCCCTTCAAAAAGCAATCTAGATGGTGCAAAATTAAAATGACCTTGAATTTGCAATTCAGGTGATGCAAGATAAACTTATAATATTTAATAACTAATTAAGATAATATCAAATAAAGAATCCCCTTTAATACGCAATACAGAGATAATAATACAAATAAAGAATCCCCTTTAATACGCAATACAGAGATAATAATACAAATAAAGATTCCCCTTTAATACGCAATACAGAGATAATAATACAAATAAAGATGCCATTTCAAAACGCAATCATGATAATAATAAAAACTTCCCTGGGCCTCAAAGATTTCACACGCGATTTCGGGTGTACCTACCAAATACAAATTAAAGTCATTTTGAATTCAAACATTGACTCCGTAACAATTCATATTAGTATTATGAATGGTATTTGTTCTAGGCAACATGCCCTACCAAAAAATGTGCTTTGTTAACAAAATCATAAATAAGAGAAATTGTACTTACAACATTTTTATCAGTTTCGAAAGAAGTCAGCTTTTCCAAATTAGCTCGTCGCTCTCTTCGCTGTTAAATACGTGCGTGCCTCTTTTCAGCAGACCACGTCATGTTGCTAAAAACAAAACGACTAATCCCTGCAATGAGCTTTTTAAATACGTAGCAACGAGCTACGTCATAAAGTGACCTATTTATTCTTGTCCATGTAGTACTGTTAGTGTGAATTTACAGTGTAACCTATGAGAGCTGTATTTAGTTCAAGTGATATAGTCTGTACATAAATAGACTGGCTGGAAAACATGAATATAAAAGCATAAATGGAAAATTACCGTGCAATGCGCATACATATCGATCACATTGTACATCGGCCGGTCCCACTCTGAATGTAGTAGGCTCGTAAATATAACTACATACCTCGACTACTTTCACTGTTACTAGCAATTTTACTTATACGATCACTACTAATAGTATTACTATTTTTACTTATACGTACTACCTATATTATTAATAATACTACTCGAATTACTTCAATTATTGGAGCCCCGAGTGGCTGAGTGGTCAAAACGGCCGATACTATCATCTCACCTCTGTATGCGTTGAGTCCTGGGCACGGCTAACGTGGGTAAATGAAAAAGCAAGCCAATAGCTTCTGGTGGCTCTTTCCGTGGTTTTCTAGGGTTCTACCTCCACCAGCTATTATCGTCGCCATGTATAGCCTATATTGTGCTGCGAAATGGCGTTACACCTTCCACAACTTCATCTTTTACCATAACTATTAACCTTTTCGTATTCTACAACTGCTATTAGTATGTATTATACTAATATTACATTTAGTTTCTTCTTTTTCTACTGTACAAATACAACTGCTAATCGACATTACTGCCATTAGTATTAGAGTTAATATTGCTACTTACTACGTCTAGTACAACTGTCGTTTTGATCACAATTAGTAGTAGTATTACTCCCTCTATTCATTTAGCTACTAATTGTTCTATTACTACTATTAGTAGTATTACCCGCTCTATTCATTTAGTTACTAATTGTTCTATTACTATCACCGCTACTCTTATTAGTATTATCCGTATTAATTCTAACTACTATAATTATCAAGGTATTTAAGGTCACAAACCTTGCTGGATATGATTTATTGGTCTAGTGATCTTTATACTTATATTTATTACTAGTGATCCTCAGTTTGTTTTTAATTTCCACGTAGCCATTCTTTCCTTCTTATATGACATATTTATATGTTATAACCATTCGATTCACCAGATTTTTGTTTTGTGTGGTGAACTCCGAACTATTAATTGAATTTTAATGGAGATGCAACAATATAATAATAATAATAATAATAATAATAATAATAATAATAATAATTGTCTAGACCTATTGATCATTGTTTAAAGTAAATCCCAACTTTACAGCATTTTATTTCGGTTTCTTTCATAAGTCTCGAAGCGTAACAAGAATTGAATTATCCATTCGCTAGTTTTGGAAAAATAGCTTAAACTAGGAATACAAAAAAATTCCGTTCATTGCAATAAATCATGATATAATCATTTTCTTTTAGAACAGTGTTCGATCTCCGCGCAAAATTAAACCAGAAAGAAACTTTTACAATCAGTTTTTCATGTATAAAAATTGATGGGAAAATATCTCAGACTAGGATAATCTGAAGCGAACAAAAGAAATTCTAAACTTAATGTTAATAATACTATGCCTTCAATAATCTGTAATCAAAAAGAAAAGCTGAACGACAAATAAGCATTACAACATTTGATGTCAGAATCTAATCTGATATATTGTTTTAAAATGACAGGAGATGCGATGAAAATATACAACAACTGTGGTTAAACCTGACCAATAAGTTTATTCTAAAATCCCGAAATATAATTTTAAAACTGTTAAATTCTGACATACATGAATATAATTTTCTAAACAAAATATCCACCTTTAAATAGCGATTTCATGTAACTTACCTGTTGCACATTAAGCTATCGTTTATAACATCAGGGTTTAACTTAATTTTCAAACCTTATTGTGAGCGTTTTATAAACATTAATCTAAAAGAGTAATTACGATTAACAATTTGATAAATGAATCATTGAATAAATAAATAAATAAATAAATAAATAAATAAATAAATAATCAATTTAAAGTGAATAAATCTGAAAAGTGAAGTCTGTCAAGTGCCAAATTTTTCGTCAGTGAAATGCATTAGTTACTTAGTCTAGCCGACAATTAACTGTCTTGGAGTAGAGTTTAGATGAAGGAATGTAGTATGACGGGTTGGAAAAGGGAAAATTCTCACGTAAAGCTGTCAACAATGATTGAAACAAATGAAAGGTGGCATTTTGACACATTTTTAAACAGTTTTCCAAATGTCTGGAGTGAATGGCATTTATTCCGATTGGTCAAATGTAGGATCCAGGGGTTGGTTTGGTCTCTAATGTTGAAGGGAATATATACTACGAATCAAATGATTTTAGTCAGTCTAGGAAGATCTCTGCAAGAGACGGTCAGCATTATTAATTCCATCATAGGAGAAGACTTCGAACGTTCTTTGAAGAAAAAAACGTCCGTAAAAAATTGTGGTTCCAGAGGAAATTGAATTTGGAACGATTGTAAGACGCCAAAAACACAAGGAAAATAGTTTGTTTGAAGAAAGAGTGAGAAATAACGAGGAAGTCGAAAGTCAAAAGGAGGGAAAAGAAGTTAGAAGTCAGAGTTGTGGAATCCCACGTTCAACCAAAGGGCAAGCTAAAGTCTTGACGCACGCAGAAGGAAAAACCAGTCGTCGAACAAGGTCATTGTGAATTTCCCAAGCATTTCGATGTTAATGAACACTCGATTTCGTGATGAAATTTACTATCAGCTATTAACAGCTAAATTCATCTATTTTATTAGTGTTTGAATGTTAATTAATGTATCCATTATTTTAAAGCTTCGGTTAAAGTGCTTCTGAACTAAGAATATTCAGAAGGAAAGAAATTGCAATTTACTGTCATTCTTCCCTTGATTGTATTTTAATTAAATTCTTAATTTATCTTTACGGGGGCTCGTGTCTTGTTTTGTTTAAGATACCGTCTCAGATTACCATATTCATTCTAACCGGGCAAATCACACCGTAGAGGTCATTCCTTAGATAAACGAGTATTAGCGGGAGGCGGTTTCAAGTGTTGCTTTCCAAGTTGCGCAATAAATCCACTCCTCTTTATGTAAAACCAATGTCTGTCAAATCGGTTACAAGTGTGCCAAGTTGCTCAGTTCCAAGGACGTTAATACAATATTCAAAGTCAATAAAAGGCTCCTTAAACTCATAAATCGTTGACATCCGTTATTCTCTAAAGATGATGGAAGTATGCACATGAGAGATGTCCCGGTTGTTGCTTGTGCAACGTATGTAGCCCATTACGGGAGTGGCAGTCCTTGCTACACTTTCTGCACTTGAAGTTTGAGTCTGGTTTGTGTTGGAGCTGCTTTTGTTTCTTCCGAGATCGCTTTTCGTCAGCTAGCAAACGTAGTTTTTCCTCTCCATCTTTCAAATAAGTGATTAGCCCTTGTCACCAGCTGGACCTGTCTAGATCATGATCTTTCCAGGTGTTGATATCGATGTCAAGGGTTTTCATGTCGCGCTTGCAAACATCGTTGAAGCGTGGAAGTGGCCTTCCTATCGACCTTTATCAAGAGGCAAGTTCCGAATAAAGAAGGTCTTTGGGGATCTGTCCGTCATCCATCCGACGTATATGACCCAGCCGTCTGATGCGACGTAGGCGGAGGAATACAGCAAGCGTCTGAAGTCTATTCAGGATGACGCGTTCGAAGACTTGAAACACGATGCCCCTGTATTTCTTGTAGTCATTTCTGCCTTCTAGTAAATACTTCACATATGTCTCCTCTAAGGATATGACAACCACACAAGATAAATCTCCCATTTCACACTTGTATGATATTTTTGTGTTTTAGCTTTTACACGAGTCATTAGTACACTTTTCGAACCCGAAAACTAATACTTAAAGCCATGCATCACAAGACACGACCCAAATGCCTAACACAACTAATTAATCTTATATTAAATTAATAAACAGGTATTCCTATCAATATCATAAACCATTTGTATATATAGTTCGTACTCTGACTATATTCAGCTTTATGTGGCGCTCGAATTTAAAAACTTTCTTCTGCATTAACTAAGTTAAATTACGTTCTGTGTGAATAATGAATAGTTATATAAATATATGTGATAATATTTTAATCGGGGATAAGTAATTGGTTGTTTATTCTTTTCTGCATTCGGAATAAGAAATAAGTAACCAACTTGATTTCATTGAAGTAGTGACCATCCTCGTGACGTATGTTGATGAGGTCGTGAACCAGAGTCGTAGCGATGATATTTTGGTTCCCCAGCGATCTTGTGACCCATTTATTACTTATTATAATGCAACGTTGTAAGCCTCATCTTGGCGCCCCTGTACCTTGGCGCCCGGTGACATATGTACCCCCTGCCCCCCCCTCCCCCCTAGCTACGCCTCTGTCGTGAACTGGGGCTTACTATTGCAAAGATAACGAACTGGCTTGGGTACGAATTTTTCGGTCAGTCAAATTGTTTAAGTGTTAATGCCTCCCCTCATAGATCAAGTTAACTCATGAATAGTCAAAAAGGTAGTTAGTCTTCATAATTGGTTTAAAGTTTGTCATGTGGTGAAACGATCGTCGCATATGATATACAAATGATGTAACGTTCAATACAAATGACTGTGATATGGCCTTGGCTGACATAGAAGCTTGCCCTAACATTTAAAATACAAATATGATTCAGCTATACAATATTTACAGAGATATCTATGATCTCTGAAACCTTTCACTTTTCCATTTTATTTTCTAACTCCACCGAAGAAACAAAACTAATTCAAATATCAACACTGAAGCCCATTTTCTAGGCTCAATGAAGCGAAGAGCATTCACTTTAATCACCGAATTCTTAAATGTAGAATATTGTTCATACTGCGATTTATCGTATCAAAAAAAAATATCGCCAAACCACATTCTGACGCACATGTACGTTAATTCATATATACGCCACTGAACATAACAAATATCGAACTAAAACAGAATATAAAATTAAAAGTAAATACTAGGCTATATAACGTGTCTCCCGCTGAGCTGTTTGACATAAGCAGATCAGCGTGACTGGCACATTATACATAATAACGATATTAAATACACTATTATACCCGTTTTAACAAAGAATCGCTCAAGGCACTTGAAAAGACGAATATACTGAAAAGAAATTTATAATAGCTTTGGTAAATTATGAAGACCGTGGTATGTTTTCAGAAAAGTCTTATATGACACTATAATTATTTAGATAATTGGCAAACACCTCTCGACACAGACAGAGCTTGACAAAATCGCCTATAATATTCTCACTCAACAACATAGTACAGGTGAATAAATTAACCAGATAACATACATGGAATCAGAAGATAATGTCAAGCAAAAAGAGTTATCCCATACTAGAACATTCTGAAAATTTAGAAAGATAGAAAGAAAAAATAAAACAAAGACATATTTTTCTGTATTCATAGCAACAATTAACCTTTCTTTTATGTAATGAAGCCTGTGTTTGTTTGAAGGACTATAAGCGAAATCATGTTGAAAATGAAAAATGTACATGCTGCTGGTAAATGTTAGAGAACATTGCTGTTTTGTAATTAGATTGCCTATTTATTAGCCACTATAATACATTTATTTTGACCCAACGATGACAGCGATATGACAAGGTGACTCACTAGATTCAACATCTGTGGTTCTCGTTCGTTCTCCTGATCCAAAATACAACAAGATAAGATGGGCTCTGTTCCTATATTTGTAATTCCTTTTCCAACTTCATCCACTTCAAATGCGATAATACTTCATCGTCAAAGTCGTCGAGGGTGTTATTTTAAGTTGCATTTGCTGTTGTTACCGGCAACCTTGCGTTCAGAAATAAACAACAACACTAGCTGTGATTGATGCATTATGTAAGAGTTGTACTTTATGTTAGGCTTTAAAAAAGTTAAGCCTCTTGGCAACATGTGAGATTAAGTTAATTCATATCTAAATCATATTTGGTATTTTTTATGATTTTTTTTATAAAATGTGGGACACCTGGGTAAAACTGGATCTGTTGTGACTAGATAATTCTTAGCCTTTCTTAGTTCCAGCAGAGTTATGTCTCTTAAATGCAATGAAGTACCTGGTTTTGTCCATGTCAAATTGATGATCTAAGATAGTTCTCTGTGACAGTGTATGACATGCATGCTGAAGTAGGATAGAAAGGATATTTATTTCACAAAACATTAACATTGAGATCTAAGGAAAAAATAAATTGGTACCGTGATACCTATAGGAAAGAAGAGCCTCACATTGTATTAATAGAAACTCATACATATGGTCAGTACTTATGAATTGAACTAGTTTGATGTAGGAAAAACAAATGGATGCTGAACATTTTTGATCACATAATGACAGTATGTTAAGAATACCTTGTATGAAATCTTCAGAAAATAACACAAGTTGGCTTTGGAAGGGGGCTTTTGTAACTATAGCTATAACACATGCAGACTGGTATCTTTATGTCTGTGTAGTCAGCTCCAAGATTAGCATATATGCAACATAATAAGTATTGTAAAGATAGTATAGTTATTTTTAGCCAAATATTGAATATTTTAGGATGGAAAATCATGTATAAAAAACAACTATCTTGTTCTTGTAAAGCATGTCATAGACAAGGATAGTGGACACTCCTGGACCACTTGTAGATAGATCATTTGAATCATAAAGAATATTCTGATATTTTAGATAATTTTTGAAAGATACGGTATTCCTTCCCATTTTGATTTTAATTGTCCTGCTCTAATTGTCCATTTTTATACACTTTCCTGCCTTGAAATTGAATACGCTTGTTTTTAATTAGTCACATTATCACTCTTAGGAGCTCAACTACAAAATGAAGCCTGAAATTTTGGTTTTCACTTTATCAGTAATATATATTTGGATACTTTAATTCCATTGAATTAATACATGTGTTCCTGAAAAAATATATATTACATGGATAACATATTGGAGGAAATAAAAGGACCACATACATCATTAAGTTATCTCCCTTACACCAGACATAACATTTAAAGAAATATAAACTCATATTTTTAGTGATTGGAAATAAAAACAAGATTTGTGAAGTATTATATCAGCCCACGGTCTTCATTCAGATGTAACTAGAAGTACTTTAATAATTTATCGCAGTAAAGTTTAAAATTTTAGAAACTGATAAAGTAGATTTAGCTTGGGTTAGGTATTTATCTGTCTAGCTGAAGCCCATTATTGTTAATTTCTTATGTAGAAGAAATATAAATTAACGCATCTATATTATCTACTTATTCAGTCTTTTATATTACCTGTGAATAAACACTATTGTGATGCCTGTAAGGGATGTTATAGCACAGGTGCCTTTGAATTGTCATTGGACCTATGGTGCACTGCCTCCCTATAGTGTCCAAGGTAATGTCATCATGTTCTCACTACTTATTTTTCTCATTGCTGCTTTTCTCTCCTTTAAATCCTTTATCAAAAGCTACATCTCCCATTTAGATACACACTTTCCTCCTAGTTTTAAATCCACTGGACTCCCAATACTCATTTTTTATCTTTGGCATTTTTCTGTATTTTATTCCCCACTTTTCACCCCAAATCTAACATAACCACTTAGAAAGCTGTGATCTACTATACTGGGTGTGAGATTGGCTTATTGTATCAATTGTATTCACTACACAAAGGAGGCAGGCTTTCTATTTGTAGGACAAAGAGGGTGGGTAGCTTCACCTTTGTATGAGGTCTGGGGGTTAATGTGTAATTGAGGATATATGTATGCATACATACATACATACATACATACATACATACATACATACATACATACATACATACATACATACATACATACATACATACATACATACATACATACATACATACATACATACATATTTACATATATATATAGTGTGTATTCACTCGTGATTTTTGTCTAGGAACAACCATAATCTGCAAGATGCGTGTCATTGTATTGTCCGTATTCCTGTCCTATCTTTATATACTGAAACTGTTAAAGATTTAAAACCTATCATATGATAAGGGCTTTTAAAGTACCATATTTGCCGACCTACAACTTGATATGGAGTATAATTTGAAAAAGAAACTGTGACATATTTTCCATCCTTCATCCATATATTTGCTGGCCTACATGTTGACAGGGAGTATGCGTGGATATGGAGTATACGTGGATATGGAGTATAAGTTGACATGGAGTATCCGTTGATTTGGAGTAGAAGTTGACATGGAGTATAAGTTGATATGGAATGGAGGATATGTTGATATGGAGTATACGTGGATATGGAGTATAAATTGATATGGAGTATAAGTTGATATGGAGTATTAGTTGATATGGAGTATAAGTTGATATGGAGTAGAAGTTAAATGAGCAATTGTGGCATATAAGCAATCCTTTATCCATGTATGAGTCTAGATGAATAAATCAGTTTCGCTTTTTCACTTCGTTCAACACAGCATCATTAATGTTATGCTCTCTGTAACTCAATAACCTTTCAAGTCAGGATCATTAAATGTAACGATAGAATATACAACGGACACCAAGTTACATGATAAGTTTTGCGAAACCTTACGGTCAATATATATAGAGCAAGGCAAAATGAAAGCTTATTTAAAATATAATTTAAATGCAATATACAAAAAAGACACACACACACACACACACACACACACATATATATATATATATATATATATATATATATATATATATATATATATATATATATAAAATTCAGAAAGGTATTTCTCGGTTAAATACTAAAGATCCATCATACACATACTTTAAATCTTAATCAACGACAAGAAAGGGAAGAAGCAAAATTTAAGAAAAAATCTAAAGGTAAGGGTTTTCAGGGGGTAGTTTAAATATCTGTCCGGAAAATATTGTCAATGATGTGTCACGATTAGAAGTTCTCATCGGGGGAAAACGAGCAGGAAATAATTCACCTGAAATTATCAACGAGGCAACAGGTATCTATCAACGATTGTTTCAAAGTGGAGTCATATATATGAATTTATATCGTGGTCTCATTGATGAAATCGTAGATGATTATCACAGCGATTAGATAAAAGGTCATCATATAAGATAATGATACATGACCAACGACGTCAACAAGTTAGAGTCATATGCTCAAGAGTACCCGTATATAGAGCATATTACGGAGATGGGTTTGGTGATGTTATACAAAAACTATTTACAAAAGTTGCTCCAATGGCGATACCACTCATAAAACGACTTGGGATGAAAGCATTAGGAGTTGTTCGTGATAAGTGTATTAGCTTGATTGGTGATTTAGCTGGTTCCGCTTTCTCCGCGGTCAAGGATAGAATAATGAGATTATTATCTAAACCTAAACCTGAACCTGTTAAATTACCAGCTACTTTACCACCGTAAAGTCCGGGATGGTCATCGTGAAAATTTTCGGCGATCAGCGATGAAATTTGTGTCATTATATATATAGGAAAAAAAATATTTATATAAATTGCAATATTTATATTTTTTAAAAAAATATGAGTATGTGAATGACTCTCTGCAATTAAATTTTTTCGAATATGTTGTTAAAATTATATCTTCGGCGGCTCGATTCACACATACTTTATTAATATCAATGTATTTAGCAGCGGATGATATCGATAAAAACGGTTCTATAATAATATCGTAAAAAGCTGTTACATGTCTTGATTTATTCTTTTTGTTTTCTTGAGGATTTTTGTTAGGACAGTTTTCCCGTTGAGTAATTATTCTCAAATTCTCTACTCGATTCTCAAGTTTATTTTGATTGACGTGATCAATTACGAAACCGTTGTTGATACTCCCTATAAAACATTCAAGGATAAATATGTGAGCGTAGTAACCCTTTTCTTGTTTACCATTTCTAACGGTAAATCTAATATAACCACTATTACCAATTGTACCAAGGGGAACCTTTCATTGTTTATGTCGGACTGTTCCATCTCGCAATGCCTCGTAATTAACGTAGATTGGATGAGATACGTATTCGTTACTCATTATGTATTTATGTAGGATTTTCTTTGTCTAAATTACTGTTATGTTTTTGTCTGTCCACGTAATCTTGTGGAGATTTTATAATTGTAACACGATGATTAATATGTGTGTTTTTATCGTAGTATCGTTTAAGTTCTCTATAGTTTTTTTCCTCCGCAACTAACACATAATTTTGATTTTCCTCTTACTCCAACACCACAACAGATACAAGGTTGCAGACCCGAGCTTCCTCGTCGGATATTTCTGTGATGATCCCCACAGTATTCATTTCTACAGAATTTTCCGAATCTGGTAGTCTCACCAATAAGTAACCAATTACAGGTATACATTTGTATATATAATAAATAAATAAAATATTTTATTTAAATAATTGTCTTAATATACATGAATAGCAAATTTTACAATTATCCCGACTTTGAAACAAATACTCGGCGGAGAGTAAAATTTGATCTTGACGACAAAATAAAATTCCCTACAAAATTATCACCTATACAAAACAGTATCAGGGAAGCTAATAGAGAGTTTTGGTTAGATGGATGTAGATATTTTCGGAGATCTGATCTTGAATATCGGATGACGATAGATCGTGCGAGAGATATTCTATCTCGGATGGATTTTGACAAGAACTCCAGATACTCACCTCAAGCTAAGCTTAGTAAACTTGCTATAAAAAAAAAACCATCGAAACGGAAAGTATCCGCGTTGGAAGGTTTTTAATCATTGTGAACGAGTATTAGATGCCAATAATGAAATTCTAATTGTCAACGCGAATACTAGACCAGAGTTATTGGTTAACATTAATGGTTATTACAACAATAGAGCTTATCCGGAGATAGCAATCGTCTACGGATTTTATAAAATAAACACCCCAGATATTAACAAGTTATCGAGAATGAAACTCTCATCTCGATTAAACTGCGTTGAAGAACGGATAACATAGCATTTTATGAGAACTAAACGAGCAAACGGGTTAACAGAAATACGAAAAAAATAATATTATCGCGTTGGGGGAAATCTGTTAAGGAAAACGGCGCGTCAATAAGTGATATCGCGGTGTTAGAAAAGAAATTAAAATTTCCAATTATCGTAAAAACAATTACCAGAGACGTTTTACATGATTCCGGACACTACAAATCAAAAGGAGCTCCTATCGAGATTTTTTATCATAACTCTCATGCGTGGAGCACATCCGTGAGAATATTTCCAAGTTCTCGACGAGTAAAATATTATCAGGGATATATATTTGATGCTATACGCGAAATGAATAAAGTAGATCCAATTTCTGTGTGGCTGTTTAGTAGCAGCGATGATAAACAATATAATCAATTCATCAAAACAAACGGAGATTTATATCGTACTGAACAACTTCAAACAGAGATGAATAACCTCGCGTTGAAGTATACTGATGGATCTTAGATTGAAAATCAAAGATTTTCCGCGGATGAAATTACAAAAATTGGTTTTACTGTGTCATCAGTTGCAGGTCATTTTGCCAAAGGGAAAAATTCGTGGTCACCGATCAGACACGATTTCATCGATGACATTAGAGCATCCTGCGTAGAATTTGGCCACGTTGGACTTTGGAATACAAAATATAATCTAGAGGATATGAAATTCGTAGATATGAAAGCGTGTTTTAACGGAACTTTCCTGGGGATGGGAGAGTGTCACGAATATTTTGAACGGTTCTGTCATCCAACACATGAGATGGCTAGAGTGGCGATTAACGGTGAATTACCCGATGTTGACCTTTGTGGATTTGCAGAATAACATCGTTTTAGTTAACAAGAGGACTTCACCCAATAATTTGTGTGGTTCGGGAAACACTTCTCCAAGGATAAATGGGCGTCAATAGTATTGTTGAGATATATACACGACGAGGGGAATCTGACTTCGTTGACTGTGCCTACGGCAACAATATCATACCGGAAACAAACTAAGATTTGTTTACCGACGGCCGAACGTTGTGATGAGCGTGAAACAAAGGATTCAGGAAGAAAAATAACTTCTCGGAAAGTTAACTCAGCGAGGAAAAACTAAACACAAGAGAAAAACGACTAGATTATTCTTCGATGATGCAGAATTAGATTTTATCATCGATGATACAATTAAAAAAATAAACTTCCGGAACAATACCCCGTGTATTTATCAAACGGGAAACGATTAGGGACAATCGTTGAATATCTCGATGGTGAATCTCCACAATACACTCATCTGAGAGCTTCTATGCTAGCTTATGTTTCGATAAATTTATTATCGATGGTAAATCGAGTTTATAAAATCGCCGTGAGAGTTGCAACTGATTCGTTTTACTTCCACAAGGATCGTTTTGAACACGTTGAGGAATTTCTTGATAATAACGGTGAATGGGGAAGATGGCGAGAAAAACCGGAAAAACAACACGAATCAGCTGATACTCCCATTGAAGATAATTACATCGAAGATATCAATGAGGATATATCAGAATATTCGTCGATGTATGATCCAATTACACTTCATAAAACTATTTATCTGAGTGATCCTGAAGGCTGCGGAGAAACACCGCGAGTAATCGATTTATTTAGAAAATCTAATATGATAGTGTTACCTCCAACTCATCGTCTTGCCCACTAGATGAAATCCAGAGGAGTTGACGCGTGTACGTATCACAGTTTCTTCCGATGGAAAGGGGAAGATGATATATGGACGGAAGATCGTATGGGAACAAAACATACCCCCGGTTGTATTATGTGGGATAAAATTTGTACCGTACCGTGCGATGATATAAAATAATTTCTCGGTTGGCTATTAACGAAAAACACCGCGGTTATTATGTGTGGTGATCACGGTCAACCATCACCGATTAACGGAGATTCACCTCATCGATGGCTAATGAATTCCGTTGACTACTACGAAGAGATGAACGAAGATCGTCGATCCCTTGATGAAGAGTTAACGGCGTTGAAGTCCGCGATAAGATTAAAATCAGATCGTATACAGTGTTTAAAACTGCGTGAAGTGATTCCTGAAACGCCACTTGACGATTTTTGGAATATGTGGAAACCGACAGATCTGGTTGTTGTTAGCAGGAAACAAATACGAGATGATTTACAACAGAAATTGTTTAAAATCCACGAAGAGAAATTTCAGTTGGAACCTGTCCCGTTATGTTATAAACCTGAAAATACACGACTACAAAACATCCTGATATTCCTGGACGCATGACAGAGTCAGGCCCTGAACAGCAAGAATTAGTGTCAAATGATATTGTATACGTTGAAAAAGCATTAAACGCTAATAATTCTCCTTGGATGTTAGGTTACGCGATGACAATACATTCATCTCAGGGATTAACCATCGAGGATACTATTATGTAGATCGTTGATAACTTCATATCCTGGTCAAATTTAGTTTACCTAGCTGTGCCACGAGTACGGAGAATAAATCAACTTAGAAGAATTGTTATTTGAGATTTTGTGATGGCAACTGGGTATCATCTGGAATAACCTTTAATTGCTCTCTGTTAAAACTCCGTTGTGGTGCAGACGGGTCTAGTTGATATAACGTTGGACGGTCTTTAGATGATACCGTAGAATATATTTTATGTGTGGTGATACTACATATCGGATCAGTCGATCTTCTAGTGCCACCTTCAAGTTCGCCAGGTTCATACAAATATCGCGCTGTAACGTTGCTAGATAAGATTTCTGTTGGTGAATACGATAGTGGTTTACTATTTATATATTTTTTGTTATCGCGATGGCAGGTTTCATACTTAATACTCTAGTTGTATCATTGTTTATCGATGAAATTACTTCAGGTAATCGTTTAACCCATTCTCGAGATCGCCCATCCTCGATAAATCCCTTCGCGGTCTGATAATGAAATAATTTATCAGCTAGAGTTCTGTTAAACCGCTCAGCAATTGCCTGATCACGATGAATTGCGGTATTATGTTGTTTCATCACCAACGATAAACACGTTTTTTTAATTGTGTCGTGCGGTAGATATAATATATCTGCTTGATGAACCTCGTTTGGGATATTGACATCGAAACACGCATATCGAATCTTTGCTGGACGAGGTAGATAAAGTTGCCATATCGCTTGTTTGGTCAACCAATCAGCAGCTGTTTTGTGAGGTATTTTAGCAGCGTTAGCGAGTTTATCAATCGCGGATTTACCCATGTAGTATCCTGTCGGAGAATAATAAATTGCTTCCATGATTATATACTAGCACCGACCAACAATTTACCTTTCATGGCGGTTTTTTTCAACCAAGATGCTATTTTTTCTTTAAACGATTTATCTTGGATAGAATTCAACGCGTGGATCAATCTTACATCTGCGAGATGACGTAGTTGGGGATCACCACTACGATAAACTATATCATGTAATCTACATGCTTCATCGATAGCGGTTATCGGATTTTCAAATTTCACATTATCTTGATTGTCAAGTCTGATATCTAATCGCGTTCCCGGTCCACAATAATTATATCCTAGAAGATGTTTTTCACATGGATACTTTGCCCAAGGATCTCCTGGAAGTTTTGCTAACTTGGCGGCGATATCACCACCTCTTTTTTTTTTTAACAAATCCATACTTGTTTGTCCCGCATCGTTCAAACTTGCCGGTGGCAGCCTTTCTATTATTTTTCGTGTTAACAATTGTTAGGTCAATTGTTGGTGTACGCGTCCTACATTTCACACAATATAAATCCATAATATTATTAAGTTTTATCTAATGGAGATTATTGACTTTTCCGCGTTGAAGAAAAAAAAACTCATGTGAAACATCATATTTTGTTACCAAATTCCATACGGATGATTATTATCGGACCTTCAGGGAGTGGTAAAACACAATTGCTACTCACGTTGATAGTGAAATATATGAAATGGGACAAATTATATTTAGTTGTTCCTAGCGTAGCTGATC
The DNA here is from genome assembly GCA_030141615.1 of Unio pictorum. NCBI lineage: Eukaryota > Metazoa > Mollusca > Bivalvia > Unionida > Unionidae > Unio > Unio pictorum. The sequence goes on from JARLTB010000291.1 coordinate 7,484,849, forward strand.
AGCATTTTTATCAGGTGTTTAAAGATTATAATGAGAGTGCCTCAGAGATCGCCGACGAGGATATTATTGAGTTTATCACAGATATCGATGAAGCACCATCCGTAGAAGACCTTAATGTAAGTATTAACAATCTTGTTGTGTATGATGATGTAATGTTAGATAAACAAAAAAATCCAGCTAGGATATTTTCTCGAGGACGACATAAAAACACCAACGTGATATATGTCACTCAACGATACACACAGAATCCAAAGGTGATCCGAGATAATTGCAATTTGTTATGCGTGTTTAACGGAGTTGACACCCATACACTCAAAAATATTTGGCAGACCTGGTGCTCCGAGATGGATTTTAATCAGTTTAGAAATTTCTTTAGTGGTGCTCAGGCAACTCCTCACGGATTTGCAACGATAAATTTATCTGATCCTATGACACGATATCGTATTGGATTGCAGGGCGCATTATTTAGAATTAGAAGTTCTATTGAACAAGGATCGAAATGTCATCACAAAACTAAAATGTTGTACTTATTTAATTTACTTATTTGATTTCAAAAATTAAAAACACATCGTGCTTACAATCTTATTCTTCAGATTATTTATTTGACTTTAGTATTGAAAAGTCCCATGTGTTGATAAATATATTAAGTTTATTTATTTGACTTTAGTAATGCAAGAAACTCAAGGATTGCAACCATCGTTTTTAACTTATTTATCTGACTTCAGAATCCTAGCTCTTGTACCAATATTTTCTTTTTCTCTACTAGACAATCCAGCAAATACAACAAATACGAGCTCACATCCTCATTTTGCTCGTTTGTCTCTTCATACCAAAACAATCCACAACCGTACTATTGTTGCTGTTTCTGTTATAAAATTCAAGTCACCTTTTGGAGCATTATAAAAAAGTAACCACATCTACTAATGGTGTGTGTGCCTTTGTTTTCGTGGCAATGATAGCGTTGATGACTGAAAACTTTACGGACAGTATAGTGATACTGATATGTAGCGATTATCATGGTGGTGGTGGTTATAATGGCTGTGCATGTAATTATAAACATGCAATCAAGATTTCGCGTTTATACATGTACTTTATTAGCAATTTCAAAGTAAGAAGGCTTGTCGATATCAGGGTAATGTTGGACGACACATACCGGTGAACTATTGAGAGAGAACAATATATCAATGTCAACCTTGAAACCTGCATTTTAAAAGAACTGGTGTCGATTTCGTGGATTTTGTGTCATTAAGAATGATATAAATACCCTGATCATAAGATATATTAGAAGTCTTGCCTTATTCACGCCTGCACAATACGTTATGGCCTTGTGACGGTAAACTATTCGATCCGAGTTAATGGTTCTATTTTTACTACATTCTATGAAGTTAATAAAGTAACACAATTCCGTCTTGTTTCTGCTATGTTCGGAGTTTGATGGGGATGGAATGGATGTCACATTTTTTAGGCATGTTCTTGTACCGCTGGGCCCCAACACTATGTATTGCTCTTGCATGAAGGAACTGGCTACTGTCTACTGTTTACGTATCTATCGAGCCCTTCAGCGATTGGAAAAGGGCAAAAATGGCAGTTTAAAGATGGCACTGGAAGCCGCAATCCCAATTCAACATGCAGGCGACTTAGGACTATGACCGTCTCGTATTGATTCATAGAGGACATCATCACCCCGCAGCAGCCTGAGTGACCACGCCATCTTATGTAAAGACAGCACTGCTTGCTCCACAAGGAAAGGGGCTTATAAAAGGTGATGTAACCAAAGCTAGTTTGCTTACACCCAGTTGGCTTTCCGCAGCCAACGTGCATCTTCCAACTCAGTCGAAACATAACGGAAACACCATGCATGCACTACCTACCTCACATCGCGGGAAAAGACTAAAACTGGCTTGTTGGAACATCAGAAAAACTCTAGACTCAACCGATTGCTACGTTTTCATTTTGGACCATCTAGTCATCATAGTGCATATTTTCAACGATAGTTCCACTCATAAAGCATCTTTGCAAGTTGCCAGTATACATTGTAAGATGAGATCAATAGTTGCAGGAACGTGATCCAGCGTTCAATTAGTAATGCAATTGAGTCGTGGTATTTTCCATTAATTAACGAATGCTTTCATTTACTTTGTTGCGTGTCTTTTTTAAATTGTACTGGTGGTCTCTTACTCTCAACTTTTACCTACTCACAAAGAATAATTTTGTTAGTGCTGTTGTTGAATTAGGATTTAACGCATACGTTTCAGCACATTATAAGCTATGCATTGCGGTCAGTGTTAATGGTAGAGGAATAATCTGGTTAACCCCCCTGAAAGAACGACGAACCCACTAGAAACTACTGCCAAGCTTTATCATATACTCACATTGGCCGAATCTGAGAATCGAACCCACGCAGACAGAGGTCAGATGGCAGTGATCCGTAAGGGGTGAGAGGTTTAAACCACTCAGCCCGATTAATCTTCAATCTAGGGCCAGGTAGACAACTTAATATAGACGTACAATATGCGGTATACATTTCGTGTTTAAGACAGTTAAGTAGGAGATTTAAGACGTTGTTCAATTTATAATACTTAAAACGCGTAGGCTGCAGGTCGAAAAATATATCATAAAGTGCTTAACACTGAATGGTTCATAGCAAATAACTCACTCTGGTGTATGTGCATCTTTTAGTATATGGGAGTGGTTTATATACGTAGGACCAATTCGAATTCTTGCAATGACTCCATCATCCCTACGGATGTTTCTTTAGGAAAGTATCCATTATCCCGGGTTGGCTAAAATGCGTGAAGTTTGTTATTCACTGCATCATTGCACAATGCCTGCCACAATATTTAAAATCCATAGATGGTATTTAAAATCAGATGGTTCTTCAAATAGTGCCATTTTAGCAGTGCGATCTACTTTTTCACTACTTTTAATACCAATAAAGGGTAGTTAACCAAGAGTATACTATATTGTGGGAGGTACTCGGCTGAATTGAATACTACAGTGTACGATGTTATTGAATCTGAATTGAATACTACAGTGTACGATGTTATTGAATATGAATTGAATACTACAGTGTACGACGTTATTGCATCTGACTTGAATACTACAGTGTACGATGCTGTTGTATCTGAGTCTAATACTACAGAAAAAGATGTTATTGAATCTGAGTTAAATACTACAATGTACAATACTATTGAATCTGAATTGAATACTACAGTGCACGACGTTAATGCATCTGAGCTGAATGTTACAGTGTACGACGTTATTGCATCTGAGTTGAATACTACAATGTACGATGCTATTGTATCTGAGTCTAATACTACAGTATAAGATGCTATTGGATCTGAGTTAAATACTACAATGTACGATGCTATTGAATCTGAGTTGAATACTACAATGTACGATGCTATTGTATCTGAGTCTAATACTACAGTATAAGATGCTATTGAATCTGAGTTAAATACTACAATGTACAATGCTATTGAATCTGAATTGAATATTACAGTTTACGATGTAATTGCTCCTGAGTTTAATACTATAGTGTACGATGCGGTTGAATCTGAGATGTCTATTACAATGTACGATACTATTACATCTGACTTGAATATTACAGTGTACGATGCTTTTGCATCTGAGTAGAATTCTACAGTGTACGCTGTCATTACATCTGAGTTGAATAATAGTGTATGATGCTATTTCATCTGATTTGAATACTATAATGTACCACGCGATTACATTAGTATTCCGCAACTGAAATAGATACTATATTGATCGCATACGGATGAGTGGTGGGTGAGGATTTCATACAAAGCCAATATTCAGACATGCAGGTTTTGTAGGCCTAAGTGATGGTACTCATTTAATATTCTAGATTTTAATTTGTTGTTTCTTAAAAAATAGAATAATTTGCAGAAAGAAAAAAGGCATACGTTCTGCTAACATAAAATAACTTAGATATATTAAAGACACAATTTCTATTTCTTCCTTTAATCGGCTGTATGCTAAAAACCGCTTTGATATTCCTCATTGATGCAAAACATTTGAATTGCCTGTGATTACGGGCATACTGGATGTCAAATATGTACCGTATTTTATTACAGAGCAACTAAACATTATAACAAGTAAAACTCCCAATGTGCATACGACCATCTGTTCATGAGGAGTCTGTGGTCTTATGGATTTAAAACATTTTTTCAGCATATAATAATATTGTATTGTGTCCAATTTATATGGTTATGTATGTATGTATGTATGTATGTATGTATGTATGTATGTATGTATGTATGTATGTATGTATGTATGTATGTGGATGGATGGATGTATTTGCAAAAATTGCCAAATAAAAAAGTTAATCTTTTGTACTCAGTATAATTTGGGCTTATTGACTTATTTCACATGAATATAGAAAAGATGACATACATACACAATATCTTACATACATACATACATACATACATACATACATACATACATACATACATACATACATACATACATACTCTTTAAATGGTGACTACAACGATAACGAAATGATAATGTTATATTTCAGCAACATAGCGGGCGAATCCACCTCGTCTATTTGGTAAACTAAAGCCTCCTACCAAACGAAAAACAAAAGTTAAAAAAAAAACATAACTAAGGCTTCTATCTAACCGGGACGCATATTCGATGTCTCACCCTCTATGCTGCTACGAAATAAATCATATCATGTAACAATAATGGTAGGAGAATTGTTAGCAACTATATTAGCTCGAGTGCGACTAGCAGCGATTAATAAATTATACCCGTCCGTGATTCTGTCAGACAAAAATGAAAACAACGACAAGAATCTCACGTTGAACCCACTATATTTACCAATTATTCAAACTCGTTATTGCAGCACTAATGACGTTATATATGGAAAGAGAGCATGAGAAAAAGTAATAAAAGGTATTCTTCCCGAAGTTGAAAAAATCACGGAGAGAACTGGAGCAGCATTTAGATTTTTACAAAATCTTTAAACTGATATAGCTGCCGCACAACCACAACAACAAGCAACCGCCGATGACCCTATCGGAGAAGAAACATGTAAAGAAAACAAATCGGAAGAAGTAACACTATCTAACAATGTACTGATGGTGCGATTAATGAGATTAAAACAATGATAATCTGGATGATCTAGCTGAGTTTGCATTTACATGTTTCAGTCATAAAAAAATACTTAAAATCCGAATATAATAAATCTGTAGATATAAAGAAATGGTATAATTGGATATATCGCATAAAATTTGACAACGATCAGAGGCTGATACAATAAATAAGTTATACAGAAGGAAAAGAAAAAGATCTTAACATAGGTGTTCAGATTGAGCAACAATGTAATTCGCAGCCTCCTCCACCGCCATATGAAGAATCTCCTCAACCGCGACAGAAAAAAACTAAATCTTCTTGAAAGGCGAAAAAAGAATTTTACGGTGCGTCTGGTGCTACTGGTAGTGGATTTTCTCGAGAAAGTGGTCTTGTTGCCTGTCCTAATAATATTCACCCCGACATAGCACGATTATAAATTCTCATAGGTGGCAAACGAGCTGGAAATAACTCTCGGAAATAATTAATGAAGCTGCCGATATTTGTAGACGATTATTTCAAGGCGGTATCATGGATATCGGCGTATATCAATAATTTATCGATGAACTCGTTGATGGTTATCATAGTGACTAATTGTCACCACGATTAAATATAACGATAATAAATAAGATGATCATACAATATCACCATTAAAAACCTACCGTGGTCAGGGTAGTAATCTCGCATTTACCCGTTTATAGAACGATTTATGGAGATGGTCTTGGTTATGTTATTCAAGGGTTATTTGCAATGATGGCTCCCCAAAAGCACCAATCTCAAAACAATTATCGATGTAAGATATTCAGATTATTGGTGAAAGAGCTCCTGTTGCTATTGGTAATATTACCAGTAAGGCATTTTCTGCAGCCAAAATGCCTTACTGGTAATATTACCAATAGCAACAGGAGCTCTTTTAAAGACTAACGCGATTAATACGACGAAAACCACAGCCACCAGTGAAATTACCGTCCACAGAAATTATGCATGCCAATGTCAGTACAATAATAAAACAAGCCGCGGATAAATAAAAAAAAACTACCAGCCTTGATGAATCAAGGATCTAAACAATTAAAGTCCTAGGAATTTCCCTAGGCAAAAAGCAAAAAATGTTAAATATAAATCAAATAATAAATAAAATAAACAAGCATATAACAGTCTGGAATGTCAAAAACCTTACCCTCCAGAAAGAATACAAATAGCCAAAACATACCTTTTTATCTCAATATGGCAAACATTTAACATACGTTGAACTTTATTATATAAAAAAGATAGAATCTTCAATCTATGCCTTCATATAGAACAAGATATGCAAAATCTCTCGCTTCACATTACACAAAATAAAAGATAGAGGAGGATTGTACAAATCTTAAAGTCAAACAAACAGCAAACTACCTTGACAAATTAAATAAACTTCAATATGCGCCAAAACACCCATTGCAAGGTAGATACACCTACTGGTTTGGAACTTTAATGCCGCATAAAAGAGAATTATACAGTAATAATAACATAACACAAAAGTTGGTACCACCCAGAATCGCCTGCAGACAAACCCAAGCCTTGAAAGAATACAGATCAAAGGACAGAATATGGAATACTAAAAGCTCGACTGAAATTTATGATTTAATAATACATCTCAAACTACCACCCAATACAATATAAATAAACAACACGCACTTTAACTGGACCACAATATGGAAAAATAGGACAAAACTCAAAAACTCAAAAGAAATAACCTAAATTTATGAGACGCCTGGTGCACTGAGGAAATGGCTTTTAAAAGAAAAGTCTTAAAAAACCTCCCCACGTGCCACTTATGTAAAAATGTATTGACAATAAAAATCATCTGATATTAACATGCGAAGTACTAGATGACAAAAGAAAAAAAAATTAGGAAATTGGGAAAGAAATAAAGAAAACAACAAGTATTTTCGACCACAATATGCTATTATATACAGAGAAAATAATCAATATAACACTATACCAGGAAATAATTAAATTTATACTTGTTGTAATTGGAAAAAGAAAACAATCGATATTGATACCTTAGAAATAAACAAAATTCTAAGAAACCTGTAAAATCGTCTCTTCCTTTTGCCGTGTCAAATAAACACAGCTATCTAATAACACTTTACTAAAGAACCAGAAATATACAGAAAGACGACTGTGCACACACGGTCAGAAACAGATACATAACAAACAGACATACCAATCAAAATAACCTGACTGAAACAAAACAGACTCACTTTCGGCACCCACTTTTCTAACCATGGATAAATACAACCTATTGTATGTCGCTAAATAGCCTAAGTGTACCATGGATAAATACAACCTATTGTATGGCGCTAAATAGCCTAAGTGTACCATGGATAAATACAACCTATTGTATGGCGCTAAATATCCTAAGTGTACCATGGATAAATACAACCTATTGTATGGCGCTAAATAGCCTAAGTGTACCATGGATAAATACAACCTATTGTATGTCGCTAAATAGCCTAAGTGTACCATGGATAAATACAATCTATTGTATGTCGCTAAATAGCCTAAGTGTACCATGGATAAATACAACCTATTGTATGTCGCTAAATAGCCTAAGTGTACCATGGATAAATACAACCTATTGTATGGCGCTAAATAGCCTAAGTGTGCTGGTGCGCCGTTAAAAATCAAACAAACAAACAAACGTAGGCACCCAAGTAGGGTAAGATACGGTAAAAAGGAGACGCTCGTGACAGCCAGACGCCTAAGCAGGCTAAAATGCAAACCCCAAAAAACTAACAAACATAAATAAAAAATTTCAAATCATCACTGGACTAGAGAGCCGAAAGAGCTAGCTTATAAAGTACCAGTATCAACAAACAAACAAACAAACAAACAAACAAAAAGTAGATTTGAGCCGTAAAAGTAAAACATTAACAAAATACAAACATAATTGTATTGATACATTAACTGGAGAAATGGCTAGCGTAAAAGGCACTAGTATAAATAGAAAACAACAACAACAAAAAATAACACAACATACCAACGAAAACCAAATAGAAAGCCAAAACCGATTAACTCATATACATGTATTTGACACTCACCAGTTCCTTTACCTTGAAAAAAACACCGTAACATAGCCGGAGTGTAGATCGGCGAGTGACACACTTCTCAGCGCAAGCAAATACCATACCGTACACACCCATACAACAGCAGCCCCAATAAAGAAAAAGCCTCCACAGAACAAACTAAAACAGGGGACCAACCAACGGAAGCATAATACACCACTTTGCCACGAGTAGAAAATCAATGATAACATACCTCATCTATAATTAGAATGTACCGATTCACCATAATTATATATATATATATATATATATATATATATATATATATATATATATATATATATATATATATATATATATATATATATATATAGGAGAAAAGTGGAAAACATTTAAGAATCATCTGATAAAACAAACAAAACTACAACTCCTTTTTCGGAGAAATAATTTAATGTATAGGGTTTTTCCCAATGAAAGCCCTCTACATATTAATTAAAAGACAGTCAATATTTTACATATTTTTTCAAAGTAAAACTACCTCTCTTATATTGTCTTTATCTGAGCAAAGGGATCTACGATCTGCCCTGAAATTTAATTAATTCTAAGGAAGGAGTGTACAATCCTTATTTAAAGATTAAATGAAAGGTAAACCATAACGCACCTATGCACCAAGGTGTGGGCAATACCCGAAACCGACATTGGTTGAGGGTAGGGAGTACCTTTCGGAAAATCATTTTGGGTTAATAAAACTAAGAGTATTGATCAACAAAAACAAAGATTAACAGTGATAAACAAATTATCTTCTAATCATAAATGGGAAACAAAGCATACAAAACAAAACATGCATGGGAAGACATGGAAACATTAGACCAAAACAAACATTTTCGGAAAACAAGGGTGTTACTCAAAAGTCAAATCAGCGAACATGCTGGGGAGAGTTGAAGAGTATCAACAAAGCTTTCGGACCATAACTTAAAAATTCTAAATCCAAATTTTGATCAGGCATAATAATTTGATACAGGTAAAATCCATCTTTCAAAGAGATATGTTATTGAAATGACTTAATTCGGATTATCCCAGATTTTGATTTATACAAATTTCGGATGTGTCCAGATTTTGATTTATACCAATTTCGGATTTGACTAAATTTCGGAAATTGACTAGATTTATGTCTGCTGATTTTTCTTTTATATAATTTCTGTAATTAGGGTTAGTACCAGTCTCTAATAGAATCAATCTTTGATGTTATAAAAACATAAACTTTATTTTATAAAATCTTTTATCTTATAAATTAAGTTCATAAAATATTGATGCTGAAATTGATATCTTTTTAAGCATATATGCAAAATGGTATATTAAGCAAAGGATTGTTTGATATATTTAATGTATAGTTATAACGTAAAATTATTATTGTGTATGTCGTGTACTTGTGATCTTGTGAATATTCGAGAAAGAAACTAAGAGAGAGAGAGAGAGTGAGAGAGAGAGAGAGAGAGAGAGAGACAACACAATAAAAAGGAAAACTAAATTTATTTTTGTATTTACTTGTCATAGATAGTACACAGTTCTTCATTCTCCTCTATAATTTCTTCTGCCGTTTTTAGTCTTTTTATTGTACAGAAATTGTACAGAAATATCAATACAAACACCACAATAAAATTGCTTCATTCATTTCACATCAAGCCAGTACCATGCTAACCCGGAATTAGTTATGACTAAAGGAACCTTAGCAAACGGTCGTAACAATATAGGCGATAGAAATGTTTAAATTTGATATGTTTAGTCTCAGATATAACGGAAACTAATTAATGAGTTTACAAAATAAAGAAAATGAATCAAATTTTAAGCAAATTCTTTGTGAACATTTTCAATGGTGAAAATATTATGTCATGTGTGTTTAAGATTCGTTCACTTGTTTCGTGTTTATTGATGCAAAATATGATGAGAATATATCGATGGGTTTAGGAAAAACAAACCAGTGAAAACGAAACAAACTATTCAAAACATAAATCTACATGACGGTGAAATTTACCTGATAGGCAAAGGGGCAAGCTAGTGCCTCGTATACTGAATTGTTTTGCGCATTTTAATGACACATCCATCATGTCGTTTACACAACTGCCAAATCCTTCAGCAAAACCTTGAAATAACATTTCAATGACTTAGGCCTTTAAACTGTTTACGGAAAATATCTTAAAATAATTGTCATGGATTCATATTAATTGAACCAAAAATTATCATATATTTGTAAATGAAATAATTTACTTCATCGCATGAAATGTCTCATTATTAACCATTGAGAGATATACTTTACGTTAAATATCTCACAATGCAAGTGTGAGCCATGTACTTTGTGTTAAATAACTCACAATGCACGTGTGAGCCATGTACTTTGTGTTAAATAACTCACTATGCACGTGTGAGCCATATACTTTGTGTTAAATAACTCACTATGCACGTGTGAGCCATATACTTTGTGTTAAATAACTCACTATGCACGTGTGAGCCATATACTTTGTGTTAAATAACTAACTATGCACGTGTGAGCCATATACTTTGTGTTAAATAACTCATTATGCACGTGTAATTCATGTACTTTGTGTTAAATAACTCACTATGCACGTGTAATTCATGTACTTTGTGTTAAATAACTCACTATGCACGTGTGAGACATGTATTTTGTGTTATATAACTCACTATGCAAGTGTGAGACATGTACTTTGTGTTAAAAAACGTTCTATCCATATACGAAGTAAGCATGAAATAATTTACTATTTACTAGCAAGACAAGTATTTTTCATGATATAGCTCAGTTATTACAGAATAGTAATAAATAGATTATATTTATTTAACAGAACATGCGCGGCAACAAACTTGATTTAATTATAACAAAGTAGCATATTGAAAACGAAGGCCATTAAAACCATAAGCCAATATAATAAATAAGAATCAAAAGTTCTTGAAAGTAGGGTAGTAAAGATATTAGAAACAAATATATTCAAAGAAATATAATGTTCCAGATATTGTAATTCAATACTCTGTTGAAACAAACTACATTATTATTATTAGTAGTAGTAGTAGTAGTAGTAGTAGTAGTAGTGTTATTATTATTATTATTATTAGTAGTAGTAGTAGTATCATTATTCTTATTATTATTATTATTATTATTATTATTATTATTATTATTATTATTCGTGTGTGATCAAAGTAAGTTTTATACTTAATTACATTATTTATTATTTATTATTATTATTAGTAGTAGTAGTAGTAATATTATTATTGTTTATATTATTATTATTATTATTATTATTATTGTTTATATTATTATTATTTTTTATATTTTTGTTTTAATTAGTATTTCTATTTTTATATTAGTATTATTAATATTGTTATTATTTGTGTTATTATTATTATTATTATTATTATTATTATCAGTGTTATTTTTTATTATTAGTAGTAGTAGTAGTATCATTATCATCATCATTATTATTATCATTATAATTATTATTATTATTATTATTATTATTATTATTATTATTATTCGTGTGTGATCAGGATATTTAACTTGGACTTTTAAAAAAGTCAGTCATATCGCTACGATGTCTGCAGTTTAGCAGGTCATATTGATTTCTAGCTCAGGGGCTACAGTTATGTTGCATGATGTCCCACCCAGTCACATTATCCTTACACCAGACCGGCCATTCCCAACACTAAACCCTGCATACTGAGCGCCAAGTGAGGCATCTGTTAGTGCCGTTTTTGTAATTATTTTTTATGACTTTGCCGGGGTTTGAACTCGTAACCTCCCGCTTCCGATGCGTTCGCTCTAACGACTAGACAAATGGAGCAGTTTATTATTATTATTATTATTATTATTATTATTATTATTATTATTATTATTATTATTGTTATTATTATTATTATTATTATTATTATTATTATTGTTGTTGTCTCAATCAAAGATGGTCAAAATGTTGATTTTATTTGTATCGCAATTATTTAATTTTTCTTGTCAATTAATCTTCCAGTCACTTCCGTTACGATTTCAAGGCTGATCCGTACACGGTCTAGCCATAGTGCGATTTAGAGCTTGCAAAAATCCTGCATAACACGAGTAAGACCTTCAAGGAATGTTACATTTGCTCCTGATGTATCTAATTGGTCAAAGATTTTTATTTAAGCCATAACTACTTAACCTCGTTCACATCAGGGACAAGATAACCGTCAATATGCTGTTAAGTCATTCGCCTTATACACCATGGATAACTGTGGTCCCAATATCTGGATAAGTGTGAGGATTTCATGTAGTCTCGTTATATGAGCAGCTATTACGTTTAGACCGTGATTCATAATGTGATCACACATAATTAATTGAGTGGATTGCGTTTTGCGATCATACCTAGTTGACTGTTTCTTTTTGTGATCATGCCTAACTCATTGTGTTCGCCGAATAGTAACTATGTCTCGTCTGTATTGTTCAAGATTTATAGTTATTCATAAGTAGCAGGTTATCATAATTCATAAGTCAAATGTTTGGGTAGCTTTTGTTTATTTGTTTGATTAGGAATTTTAACGTGAACAAGTGTTCATTTATATCGTTGCGATGTCTTCAGTGTGCTAGTTTATAGTGATGTCTAGCACTGGGGCATCATGCCGCAGACATGTAGCATAACGTTCCACCCAGTCACATTATCCTGACACCAGGCCGACAAGTTCCAGCGCTAACGTCTTAATGCTGAGCGTAAAGCGAGGCATCTGTTTGTACCAATTTTGTAAGTCTTTGGTATGACTCCGCCTGGGATTGAACCCACGACCTCCTGTTTCCGCGGTTGACGCTCTAACCCCTAGGCCACCGGAGCGGCTTTTTAGTAGCAGTATATCCATATTATTACTGTCGCCATTAATATAATTCCGCGACTAAGTCATCAACAATCACACGATCAAGTATCAAAATCGCTACGAAGGTAGTGGCAGCGTCATTACGTTTATGTATTAATTTAGCTCAAAATTGAAGTAAAAGGCTGAAATAGAAATTTACATTAAGGGCCTGGGTGGCAGAGTATTCCGAGGCATCCGCCGTTAAAGATCATTCAAATATTTTACCTCTGTCCGGCGTGGCCAGCGTGTATATGTGCAAAAGCTTGCCATTAGCTTTCCATCAGTCGGTGATTCTTCCATTAGGCTAACAAAGTTCTTCCTCCATCAAAGATGCTGTCTGCCATGTATAGTCTATCATGTACGTAAAAAATGGTGTTATGCCCGCAAAAAATAAAATCACTGTTATCATTCCCCTTTAGCCGAGTGGTCAAAGGGCCTTGCCCTTATAGATCGTGCACACATTTTACTTCTGTCGGTATGAGTTTGTGTCTCGCCTTGATCAACGTGGATGTGATAAACCTTTCCAATATAGCTTTCCGTGGGTCGTTGGAGTTTCACGGTCGTTCTAGCTGCGTCCGTAACACACACTGGCAGCTACGTACAGACTATCATTTTTTCTGAGAAATGGCGTTAAACCACAACACCAAGACTAATTACTGTAATTAATGATTTTACTAATATAATATAATATAATATAATATAATATAATATAATATAATATAATATAATATAATATAATATAATATAATACAATACAATACAATACAATATAATTAGGTCTTTCCAAAAATGCAACATACAAATTGATTTTTATCTTTTGATGAATTGGTGTAAATAGATATCATTTGTGAAAAATGCTAAATAAAAAGATTGGGCTCATTTCTTTTATGTTACATGTCTCTTAATGCAATTCATTTTGCGTTTTCAGGAGTTTATTAGTCATCTAGATGCTAAGAAGTACAGAGATATAAAATCGTTAGCATATTATAAAATTAACAGTGTTGCATACAATAACGTTGCATAGAGAAAATGATAGAAATATCTGCTGAATGTTTTGCTATTTACCCAACAGTCATCTAGAACATAAAGGCTCAGATATGTTTAAATTTCGAAGATAAATTTACATATTCATATTAAACTTTTGTCATCTGATAATTACTCAATCCATAGTACACTTGCGTCATCTATGTGTGTATATTTCATCATATCCGTATTACACGTTTCATGTATGTGTATTTACTCCTATCCGTATTACACTTATCATCTGTGTGCAATTAATCATACACCTATTCAACGTGTCTTATCCGTTATTGTAATTACTCATACCCATTGATATTAGACACAAAGACACAGCGATAGACATGCTGAAAAAAATTAAGACATAATTTATCTGAGTTGATTTTATACAGTTGATTATCTTAAGAATTATACACTCACGCAACTCCCTGTCGAACATCAATGTACATTAGTAATATCGGAATTACGCACTCATGCAACTCCTTGTCGAGCATCACTGTACTTTATTTTTATCGGAATTATATACTCATGCAACTCCCTGCCTAGCATCACTATACATTAGTAATATCGGAAGTATGTACTCATGCAACTCCCTGTCTAGCAACACTGTACATTAATATTATCGGAAGTATATACTCATGATTCCCTGTCGAACATCACCATACATTAGCCTTATCGGAATTATATACTAATGCAACTCCCTGTCGATCGTCAATGTACATTAATATTATCGGAATTATATACTCATGCAACTTCCTTTCTAGCATCACTGTACATTAGTATTATCGGAATTATACACTAATGCAACTCCCTGTCTAGCAACACTGTACATTAATATTATCGGAATTATACATTCATGATTACCTGGTGAGCATCATCGTACATTAGTATTATCGGAATTATACACTAATGCAACTCCCTGTCGATCATCACTGTACATTATTATTGTAAAGATAATAGCAGTTAATTATGAACAGTTTATTTTTAAATTAATTTTCATAAGAAGTATCCCACTTGAAAGTCTCGTCAACAAATTTGAATAAACATACAATCAATATACTAATAATACTGGGCAAATATAAATGGTTTATATTTAGGTTACCAATAAATATAGTGTGTGTACAAAAATGTAATACAAACGTAGAAAAAACAAACAAAATACAGTAAGCACTGAAGTACATACATAAAATATTAGTTTCCGGTCCTGATGATCCTGAAAATATGAAGGTCCTTCTTCTGGTAACATGTTAGGACGAACTTATCGCCATTTTCATCAAAATACATTGCAGTAGGATTCTTAGGGATTCCGTTTGTGATAAATGTGCTGATCTCACCGTCTGATGAAATCTAAGCAATATTATGAGAGCTGACTCCCACCACGTATATATTGTCATCACCATCCACAGTAACACTCAAAGGATTCTTCAAACCATCATGTTTTGAAGTAAAATATTTCTTCCCATCCAGACCAAAGCAATGAACAGCATTGTCTGTAAACACAGATATGTACATTCGCGTTTTGGATGCGTTTAGAGCCAGATAGGTCTGGCTTATGTCTCTACCTTCAAACTCGTGATAGACTTTTTCTTTTCCCTCTACAGTAATAAGACTCCAGTAATATTTCTTGCCATCGCCACATGGTCCCGACACGATCATATCCTCCTGGTTGACAGAGGCTATCCCATAACATTTATGTTTGGTTGCAATACTAACTGTTGGTGATATTCTTTTGTCAGTGACAACTAAAAACTGTATTCGTTTCTGGTAAGGTATCGTTACCGCCACTACACCTTCCCCTGCAAGGCAAATGTTCACTGGCTTTTCCGGTAAAGTGCAGCTTGCAACGTAGACAAAAGATGTGTCTAATAGAATACATCTACTGTTGTCAAAATCTACCAGGACAACATATTTATGATTGATAAAAGTCAGATCTGTATAACGTGGACGTTTTGCATCTGGGCATTGCACTTCTATGGTATCTAACACTTTCGCTTCAAAGCTTCTGAGTGGTCTACCAGTTGTCGTGTCTGTATATTCCCTTTTCCATTTAAGCTCAGCAATGTCATCACAGGGCATGGAAGAAACAGCCTTCACTTGCGGACTGATCTTTAAGTGAAAAGTCAATATATCAGTCTTTGAATATTGTTCTTTTATTTTTGTCGTTGTCAAGGAATGTTGTTCCATGATCTTCTTGGACAGCAGAAACATCTGGGATCGTGTCGCAACTGTGCCAATTGAATCAACAATAGCATTGCAAGTCCTAACTGCTGCCGTTTGAGACAAGCAGCCATGTATTATCTTCTCACTTGTCATCTCCTCTTCCTTGCGAATTCTTTCTCCTTCGATGCTTATTCTTTGTTCCAGTTCTTCCAGGGTATCATTTATAGACAATTTCAATGTCCGTATTTCATGGGTCAGTTTATTTATCTGTGACGCAAGTTCACCCAAGTTCGTTTGCTTAATCTTGATAAATGCGTTGAGTTGATTCTCGAGTTGTGTCATTTGTTTCTTCACCTGACTGAGGGTCTCAGTAATGGTTGGTGTTTCGTTTGCCAATGTTAGTATTTCTGGACAATTCATGTGACTATCCACATAACACTTGGAGCACAGTTGTGAATCATGCGTTTTGCAATAAAAGACGGCAATTTTGTTCATGTGATTTTGGCAAGCAAACAGATATTCATGTTGAATGAACACGCTATGTTTATTTCCTAGCTCCGTAAGATTTAGAATAGTGTGACCACTTGTCAGGTTTTTAGTATTGTGACTTGTCGAACATTTTTTGCATAAAGCTTCCTTACATTGAACACAAAATCGTTCAGCTAGAGATACACAGATATCGTCCTCTGCCTGGCATGTATCGCAACCAAGATCTACTTTCACTTTTGACTTCATCAGTACGGAAAGTAGAAGTGTATCACGTGGAAAACAATACACCCATTTGTCTATGGGAATTTCGTTTTTTGACCGAATTACTGTTCCACATATTGGACAGGAGAACTCCTTCTCAGTTTCCTTCACAAATGCAGTGCTGGTTATATGATATTGTAGACACTTATGACAAAATGAATGGTAGCAGGTTAATTGTCTTGGAGATCTAAATAACTTCAGACACAGCGGACACTGATGACCATTCAATTCACCGACTTCAATGCCTTGGATATCACGTATTGCTACAGAAGTGTTGCGTACTGATGCCATACTACAAAGTCTGTAAAGATACAATGTCTTAGCGGATATGCAAACTTTAGAGTCGTAAAAATCCACACATTAGCTATGAGCTGGTCCCATTGATCTAGTTAGATCACGGTCAAAGGTTGAAGTCGTACAACAATCAGGTATACATGTCTCAATATCTCGTCAGCTCGAGGCGTTATCTCATACACAGGGACTGTTTACGATCCTTGTTAAATCATCGTTATCTAAGCTAGACGACTTCAATATTCTTAATATACATGTATTACTGATCAAACAAGTAGGCGAATAGTAGTGAATTTCATAGCCTAAATAGTGACTCATTTATAATCGTATTAATAAGTCTCATTGAACTATGCCGATGCATATTGATTGGCATATTATCTGATAGTACCTTATTCATATTATACATTACAATCAGACTGATTAAGATATTGGAGTTGTCCCTATTTCTTGCTTTTTATGTTTTATTTAGTTATTAGGCCAGAAGAAATAACTTTCTTTTGCTTTTACTTTTTAGTGGAAATAACCAGTTTTTTTTATTTTATTTTTTTTTTGGGGTGGGGTGGGGTGGGGGTGGATTATAATATTCTGATATTATTGTGAATTATTGAAAGGAGTTATTGACAAGGTTATTTTGTCAAGGTCATGATTCTTGGTGGACAAATACATTTCTAATTTTGAAATTGACATGGAAGTTATTATTTTGTACTTACCTTGAACTTTATCAGGATTATTTCGGATTTACTTCATACTATTGTAAGCTGCTCTCACATTTTTGTTTATTACTTTGATCAATAAATTAATGTTATATTTTACAAAACCAGTTAATTTGTTTCTTTCTGTTGCTTGGTTTATGACCAGAGAGTCTTAAGGAAATGCATCTGGAAAATTCCTAATGTAGTCATTACTTGAATAATATTTCAAGATTTGAATAAGTTGTTACCATCGGAAATTTATAGATTTGCCATTTGAACGTATTCTGCAGACGTAATTATGGAATCTTCCTTATCACGAGATAAAAGTCAACAAAACTGCTATTTATATCATATGAATGGACATTGGGCTCCATAATGAACACCCTCAACGTCAAAGTAAATGAAAAACATAAGACAAAAAGAGAAGACATTTAAGATAAATGTTATCATTTTCACTCTGACGAGATACTGGTCGTCACAATGCCATAAGAACAAAGAACAAGAAAAGAGACAATAGGAAGAGATGGAGACGTAGACGTCTTCAGAGTTGGAAGATCCCATTCCCATAAAACGATGCGGGTGATCCAGAGTACGAGAAGAAAAATCTGAGAGTAAGAATACATGTCACTGAAGACATTACGCATGAGGGATAGAGTGTGAAAGAAGAAGGAAATAGTTTCTGAAGTATTATGCAATTTTAATTGTGATTCTAGAAAGATAATATACAAAGAAAATGTAAGTGTATCTTTACTGTGACTTAACCGCAAACGCACCCACATACGTACAAATTCAATCACAATGTTGTAAAGGGATTTCGGATAGTATGTATGTGATATTGGATTGTGTAGGTTTTATGGTGGATAATATATATGTACGATGTACTCTTCGTATACAGGAACCCATTTAGTTCTGATAGAAGGTTTGGGTATACTACACAAGCCATTTTTGGAGTGTGTATGAGATACACATTTAATCTCATTTCGTTAAACCCTTCCCAATTGTTCCGATAGTGAGTGTATGGAAACAACATAAGGCATTTTGGATAGATTGTATGAGGTATCGGATGTTACAGGTGATGAGATGGATAGTATTTTTAGTGAGATTTAATTACGTCATTCACACGCAATTTATTTCGTCTGATCGTAGATGTGATGATTTTAGGCACAACACAAGCCATTTTTAATTGTATATGTGGGTTTAGATAGGGCAGGCATCTTTGGATAGTAAAGTTGTGCCATTGTATCACCATTTACGCAATACTTTCTTCTAAAAGTTGATGTAGGGGCACTGAACATTAGGTTTTGTATAGTTGTTGTTGCTGTTATTGTAGAGTTTAACTCCATTTTTCAGCACAAAATAGGATATACATGGTGGCCAAAACAAATGACGGAGGTAGAATCCGGGAAAATACCGGAATAAAACACACCAACCCATGATAAGTTACTGGCAAGCTTTTCCCACATAGAGTAATTGATTGAACCTGAAACTCGAAACCACGCAGGACGAGGTGTGATGGCAGTGATCCGTAGCGTTGATCGCTTTAGACCACTCTACCATTCTAGGCCCAGGGATTGTTATAGTGTGTATGGAAGAGTGGATGACGTAAATGATGTAATGGATAGTATATATGTCCGATTTCTTCTTTTATGCAATATCCACCTCTTCTGAAACTTGAAGTGTGGACACCTAACGAGGCATGTTGGATGGTGTGTATGGGATAGTGGATGGTATAAGTTTTGTAATATTATAGTATATTATTTCCTTGTCATCTTAATACACAATGCAGATATCATCAGGTAAATAGTGTGGGATTTTAGGTGATGTGACTGATATAATGTTTGTGAGATTTAGTTCTTCGTTTATTCACTACCCCTTTATTATTATTGTGGATGAGTTTTTTAAGATTTAACTATATAAGATATTTTGGTTTATATCAATGGGGCACTCGGTGGTATAAGTGATGTGATAGATAGTATGTTTGTGAAATTGTATCCCTTCATTTTCACACCACATATTTCTTCTGATACAAGGTGTGGGAATTAGGAGA
This sequence comes from Unio pictorum, assembly GCA_030141615.1. Classification (NCBI taxonomy): domain Eukaryota; kingdom Metazoa; phylum Mollusca; class Bivalvia; order Unionida; family Unionidae; genus Unio; species Unio pictorum. The sequence continues at coordinate 7,504,834 of JARLTB010000291.1, forward strand.
CGACACAAAACAGCTTGGATTCTGCTTATTGGATGTTAGTATATAGTTATTCCAAGCTAATTTCTAGTAGACCCTAACAGCTTTTCGATTTTCGTCTCTTTATGCGTTTTATTTAGTAAGCAATTATCTTGAGATAAACTCCAATAGGCTCCTATAAATTGTTTATAGTAATACAAAATTGGACACTCACTATTATATTTTTGTGCTAGTTATATTTTAAGGTGTTATAGTAGGAAGCGTGCGTGCATCCAAGCTCGTATAGGGAATGTTGTTCATCACATATTAACCGATGCAGTTATCATAACAAAGCTATTTGAAAGAAAACGATGTTTGGAGAGGCAAGGCTGTCTGAAGCGATTCTTGCTATATGGTTCCGCAGTGAAAAGAGATATTACTCAAATACTGCCTTTTATGTGCTGTCTGTGGTGTGCTTGTTTATTTGTTTGTCTTTATCAACTAAAACTTAACACCATTTACCATTACCTTTATTATAGGATTCCAGAATAACTTTTGAATCCATAAAGAGGCTAATGAGTCCATGCAAGCTAACCTATGGACATTATTTACATATCATGTCTTGTTTTGGGTTTCAGGGTCAGATGTGGGGGCATATAGTCCCCAGCATGTGTACCTATTAACTCTTTTGACATCGGATGTTTTGTTAGCGCCCCAAGGGTCCTGTTCTGGGCTATGGCCACATTTATCATAGGATGTCCAGTTTGGGTCCCATCGGTCATATCTGTGTCTCAATCGCCACATAAAACTTACTCGTGAGGTGCATTCATGATTGTATGTGTGCATTCGAGTTACTCTGAACGTTTTCGTTTGCTCTCCTCGCGACAGGACGTTTAGGCCTGGGTATATGTTTCTGAGTGGAGAGTATGTATTCACAATGGTAACAGATATTTGTTTTTCAAGCTTAATGTAAGGTCAATGATGATGTGTTGACATAAGATTTAAATAATTTCACCGCTTTTGTACTTGCATACTCGATGAACAAATTTTCCAGATTTGGTAGGCATAAAGACAGGGCAGGCGCTTCCTCTAGGCGAAGTAGGCAATCGCCTTGGGGATGGGCTAAGGGTTTATTTCATGATGGGCGGATGGGGGAGGGGGTGAGTGGAAGGGGGTCAGATATCTAATCTCTCCTAGGGCACCAAAATGCTTGCTATCAAATTCTCTTTCGATGTTGCCATTGCTGGCTACTTTGACTGGAAATCAGATCTCCTGTGTTAGCAATAATACATTATATATTGTGTCATATGTTATATATGATCGTTTCTTTCAGGTCGTACTACTAACTGGTACTCCTTTGTATATTACCCGAAAATAATCGGAAAAGACAAGCTCACATTGCTTACACGTGTCAAGGTTGCGTAGCTGTTTTAGAAATAGACAAAGACGCTTCATTGCATAAGTCGGTTAAGAGAATGTATCAACTATTGTATGCTTTATTTAGGAAGAGCGGTATGTTTATATTTTCCCCTACTTCCTGTTCGTATGCGATGGACCTATTTATCCAGAATGCGATATTTGTGACAGTTGTATGCGATCCAGAACAAACGTAACTGTGCTATTATTATATTTGCCATTACCATGGTCTTGAAACAACATATTTAGATTTCTTTACTAAACTGAGAGCGCACCATTCACATAGTTTTTTCAGAAACTGTGTATTCCATTGCGGAAACTCTTCCAAGACAAAAATGCAAAATCGTCCCAACGCTTGGTGGAGAGTAAAATATCTAGAACAAAAGTTCTTTTAAGACCATCGTTTTGTGCGTTTATTAACAAAATTGTCCTTGAACTTTCATCCTTTGAACCCAAAATTAATATACTTTTTTTTTGTTTGATGTTCAAGTAATTCAAAGCTTAATGCAAATGTAATGTCGAAAAGAATAGTTTTACGTAGGAAGACGTTGTACTTCTGCAGTTAATGCAATCTTAATGTTTGACTATTTTACACTCTCATTCAAAGATTTATTTTCTACCCCAAGATGGATTCAGGAACATAATGTCATGCAGACATGCGATGTGACTGTCATAAAAGGTTGTTAACTATAAATGGTGAGAGGCTGAGTTATTTTAAAGAAAAGGAGCTTGCAAACGCTGTTGTACGGACACACTGTCATTATCATAATCATATAACCTATTGCCTGGTATATACAAGTCATGGCTCAAGTCTCCAATGTTAAGGTCCTGCACAATTCATACTTTAAATCCAAATTTTGGAACGAGTTTATAAATAAATATGCAGCGTTTTAGTGGTTACAACACGGTCATAATTGGCACAGTTCATTGGAAATTTCTTAGGATTTGTATGGAGCATATAATGGACAGTTAAGATTTGGCTAGGTAGAAAATGTATTCCAAATAGCATCTCCTGCGATTTTCGGATACCTAGAAAATTCATACTGTTGAAATATTGAGATATCAAAATCGTGGATTCGTTCTTGGCTTATGCATGTGCATATAATCATGGAATTCAACAATAGATTATACAGTCAGTACACTCTATACCAGAAATGAATGGACAGCGTGTGTTTATAAAAAAATAATGATATTAACAGATGTCCCTCTTCGAATATCATTACTTCCGGCACCTGACATACCGTACACATAAGTTGGTTATTACAGTAATATTTATGAAAAACGAAACAGTTTCTGATTGAATGTTTTACTTGTATATATTTTGTGGTTTTATGCTCTCAACATAATGTTTAAATACGAATCAGAATATTACGTTTACTACTGTGTTTGTTTTTTTAATGGATGATGTATACAAATATTTTTCAAACATAATGTTTAAATACGAATCAGAATGTTAACGTTTACTTATTTGTTTGTTTTTTAATGGAAGATTTATACAAATATTTTTCAAACATAATGTTTCTGGTAGTATAGAGAGCCATCTCACGGACAAGGGGAATCCTTTTTTATTTGCCTCTAACGTGATATTAGAATTACTCATTTTTGGTTTTGTTTATTATTGCATTCATTTAGGGTCAATGGTCAATAGCATTAGACGTTTTGTTAAATTATGAGGACAAATGGAATCCTCTGTTAAAAAGGAGTGACATTCAATCTGAATGTTCACCAGAAAGGGATCTAATATATCTCACCCAGTGATCTACTAAATCTACACTTTTTGTGGCCTGCACTACACCATCGTTTTATTGTATATATGTGTCTGTAACATAACTCTAATCTGTATGTGTAATATGCGTTAGGTTCTCGTGCCTATAGCGGTTAACGTATTGTTTAAAAAGTCAGAGAAATTCACTTACACTTTCGCTGACTAATACACAGTGACCTGTTATCCAATGCCCCCACATGCGTTATCCGGTACACGTATCCGGTACCCTTTGACATACTAACCTAATCAAATCGTCCTTCACTTCCAGCTGTCTTCGAAATGGTCTTAAACGTAATACAACAATATGCAGAATAGGACATTACAACAGAATCCAGTATACAAATGATGATACAAATGATTTGTAAGTGATACGATTATAGTCACGTGCACAGTTCAAAATACTGGCTGCTATTTGACAGATGACACACAGTTTTAAGAGAAATAGCATTGCCTGGAACATGTCATATAAAATTTGGAACCAAAGTTGTACATTGTCAGTTATATCATAGGGAGGGAAAATTGTCAGTTATATCATAGGGAGGGAAAATTGTCAGTAATATCATAGGGAGAGAAAACATGTATTAGCAATGAATACACCCTCCATCTCTTTACTAATTCCTTTATAGTTGCTACATTCTACGATATTTCATCATTGAATATGCCACGCTCACATATTCTAGAGATATACGTAATAAATAATCATGTAGTTTTGGATAGGAAAATATATGCGGAATATCCAATCCAGTAATGATTATGGCTAGCAATTAATCGTCCCTTATGTTTGCACACGATTGCATACAAAAACACCATGAATGTAAAAACAAACGTATTGTTGAACATAAATCAGATTATGGAATAATGTTACGTTTTTGGACTTTAAAACAATAATATAAGAGTTATAATATCCAACTATGTGTTTTTATCCAAGTTAAAAACCAGTTAAAAGTAATTGTCAAATTTCGACACATTGCAACCATCCTAAAATTATACATTACGGTGGCGTTTACGAATACTTACGCCGCATCCAAACTGCAAATCATGTCTAAACTTCCATACACATGTATAGAAATACGGATGCAATTGTATTTATTGAGACTTACATGATTTCTTGAGACGTTCATTACGGCGGAACACAAAAAAAAAATAATTGAATAATTTCAGTTGATAAATTCTCTATTTCAAAACATTCTTATTTTGTCCTTGTGTGAGCTAAGTCGTCGAATATGCGATTTGTGATTGAAGAATATATCGCTCACTGTAGGTCTCCTGACTATTTTAGTAGTCCAATAATGTATGCAGACGATACATTGGTTACGAGATAATTAATAACTAATGTCTGTTATTGAAGTCCTGTTAAATTTTGATATTGTTAAAGTTATTGTCTTGAGAAATATGCCACAAATCAGGAGTGTATCAGTAATGTAACTGCTGAATGATGAACTAATGTTCAGTGTGATTGACTGTAAATTATCGGATTGGTTTTGTTGGGCTTTAAAACGGTTATAGTCTCCACAACGGCAATGCTGACTGACGCATACAAAGAAACGTGCCCACAGTTGCTATCTGTTATATATTTGTTTAAATTATTTATTTTAAAAAAAATTGTAGTCACCTTGTTACAGAACAAAATCACAGATTCGATTTTTGCATTGAACTAGAAAACATATTATAACCACTTATGTGACAAAGCTAAAACTGATTTTGATTTTATCCTCCCACCTCCACGTGGTGGTGGTGGTGGTGGTGGTGGTGGGGGGGGGGCTACATATAAACAGAAGCACCACGCATTGTCCTTTGTCGTCAAATTTTTCAATATCAGCTTATGGTGTGATTGTATGTATGTGTCTCGGCGACAGTATACAGTGAGCAATACAGTTTTGGCTATGATCCGGAAGTTCAGTCTGGGTTCCATTGCACACTGGTTTGTTAACAGTCCATCCTTTCAAACAAATGCCGTGGAACCTATGACAATAATTTCACCCTGAAGTTTTCATTGAAAAAAGCTTAGATTAACATAAGATTTGTATTGATTGTCACATAGTGCAAAGTTCAATATTGAGAAACAAGTTTAGTGAATATACCGTACAATTAATTCTTCAATCTCCAGTCAGTGCAGTATTTGAGCAAAGTTTATGTAGGTATAAAGTATTTATTATTAATGTAAGACACATGAAATTGTAATATGTAATGAATATTAACTTTGAAGATATAGAAATGAAATTAGAAAAGGAAATTAATTTGTATTTTAAAAAATGTAATGAAATTTTAAAAAGATAATGTACAAATTAAATTTACTCCTAAAATACAGATATATAATATGTATTTGGAATGATTTTAAATGATATCAGCATGTATATATTCCTAGAAAATAAATTTGTCGGTCAAACTGCGACGCTCAATTAAAATACACGAAGACAAAATTTATTTTGCATTGTGCATTTAGATCATTCAATCTAATTATTAGGGGTATGAACAGTTATCATATGTACACATATCTACTTGTATAGCTTCCAGTAATTATTTCGAAACAGAATTTAAGGGTATATAGTGACAGAACAGATATGACAAACCTCATACTAGAACATGATTAAGCTCTCTAATAAACCAATTTAATCTGTCGGAAATATACAGGTCAAATGAATTAAAATAAGCTTTTCCAAGTATAGTTACACCTTGTCTGTAAGAAAACAGGAAAATTATGTACGTTGAAAACAAAATGATGAATATGACTATGTATGGTAACTTATTTCGATTTCGATTTAGTACTTTGACAGAGTGTGGTATTATAGCATCTGATGTATCTTATTCAAGTGAATCATAGAGCTGAATAGCAGGTAATTAACTCGTACACATACATTAACATATTCAAACAGATCATACGAATTACGTTGTACATGTCCAACATATGCAAACGGCCACCCGTCTTTACAAGTTTTATGGATCAGCATTCCGAATTTAGTTGACGATATAGGATGTATTGGTACCTATAGATGATCTGTGTGGCAACATTTGGCTTTATAATATCCAAAATTATCATTCCCTCATGGATAGGATTGCTTAGTAATATATTTGGATTTAGTACATTGTCACTTGACATTCATGTATACTGGTATGTACTAATGCTTGCACCTATGATCAAATCTGACCGTTCCAACACTGTCGTAAACTGTATGACACAGAGTCTATCTGATTAGTTATTTAACCGGTAAATATCTAAATACGCTTCTAGAAACATCGTATGTTTTAGGATGCATTTATCACTTTATACATGCCCATTGCTTGACATTTATGGGTGTCACTGTCACGTTTACGATTTTTTCCCATGTTTCCAACCTAAGTGACATTTCTTAATCATCTTATCTAACACATTTAAATTTTACTTACCGACATCATAGTGTGTTCTAGAATTAAGCGAAACATGTTATATATGTTATATCTGTTCAGGTCTAGCATAAGAACACGTGTATTGCCATAAGTGTCCAAAATTAGTTCATATCAGTACACTGATTCGCATCACTGCTGGTTGCTGAGTACACTTTTAGACAAGGGATTTATTCGCACAAAAGATGTATTATATTCGCTCGAAAGAACAATTCCAGTCTAAGCTCGGCTTAGCAACATCAATGCCAATACTCAGTAAACGTGTGGTCGTCTTTGTGTTTTTATTTTTCAGATCTATAGCTTTGAAATACTTACGATGTTAGTGCCAGACTTTGCAACGTTTAGATATTACTGATACAAATTGATCAGCAATGATTATGTTGGGTAACATAATATCTTGACTAAGGAAGCTTTTAAAATGAATACAGACGAAATGAAGAGATAGAGAGGTTTAATTCACCTGTGGACGGTAAAGAATATGTATCAATAATATCTTCATACACACGTATTACATTGATACAAAAATCGTTTTGGTCATGCTATTTATTAAAAGAGATTAGTGTTCTAGTGTTCTGTGCAGCGATGGATCAGATGAGAGTGTAGTATATAGCTGTGAAAAATAGGATTTAAAGTTTATAGTTTATAAGATACAAAAAACTTTTTTTTCTGTTTTTCATCTAATGAATGCCCTACATGCACATATAACTATATATGTCAAAAGCAGATCTTCGGGATCTGACCTAACTTGGAAAACTTTCGTCTATTGCAACAAGACGGAACTGTTGCAAACCTGCGATCTTAACCCCAAGGCCCATCTGTGAAGCAATTGTGTGTCGATCGAAATATTATACATTGCACTTTATATGGAAACATAACAAACGCTGATAGCCCATGCCTGTATTAGGAAAATTTCTGCAGATGGAACATTTTAACCGAAATCTAAATATAAATCTCTTGGTTGACCTCGGCGTTAAAATGGAGTCTTGTTGCATGAATTTTCCTTGTTTTCTATCCACGTTGGATAGCATCGACCGTTTGCTTACCTAAGGGAAATACATGAAATATTGCGGACAAACTGTTTGTACCAAGAGAAATCAGAGATAAGCTAGAAATATGGTTACGCTTTTCAGGCAGTAGACATTGCATTCCACACGATGTGCACATGTTACATTTATCATACATTGCATTGAGATTCTGACTGAAACATACAGCGTTTACTCTCATGTACAGGTAGACGTAACGATGAATTACACTGGACCATTTAGAACGCCTAAAGGTGGATTTTATTTCTTCCGCTAGCTCACATGTACCTTCCTGTAGCCACAAGTCTTCGCATACAAAATTGTATCGAGTAATGTTATAGTTGAACTTAGCAGCAGGTGTTCATGTACAGACTGCAGTAATAAACGTAGGTATGACAACGGTGAGTGCAGATGCAGGAAACAAAACCATATGCTAATATGAAATTCATTAAATGTCACTTTACATATTCCTAATATTGGTCACATTCGTCTGTTGTTAATGCTTTGAAGAGATGAGACTTTCATGCAAACGCTTTATCGAGTAGTCTAGCATCTAAAATGCATTTTGCGCAATGGGCAGTTACTTTCCTTATTCACCAGGACGTCACTGGATTGGATGACCTCTGGTGAATATGACATTTTTTTTTTATTCAAATCGATTATTCAGCAACGGTTTGTATCTGGCGTTTTGTTAACGGTAAGAATGGAGGCAACACATGTATGAATAATTGGTTGTATAATAGTTGGATGTACACGTCGAATGGCTATCACAGGAAATACGTTTCTAAAGCACGTAGAATATAGATTTTGCATTCTAGAGCTTTAAACCCCACAAATCTACATGCGGGCAAAATACAAGATGTTTGGTACAAAACAGCACGACTCTAAAAGAATAAAATGATGACATGAAAGATTAAGACTGCGTGGACAATCAGGTCAAGCGTAAAACGCTGTAAAAGCAAAAAAAATAAACGACTGCAAAAATGACCGAAATGAAGATTGTATACATAATTTGGATTGTTTGATACATACTACTAGAATCTAGTCTCATCAGATGATCAACATGCCTCAGCCAAAACGACCAATACTATATTCGTATTCCAGAATCCGATGAACAAGCTATTCACATAAGCAGTGTATCGTATGACAACGCTGGGATAATATGATGAGTGCTATATCAATGTTCTTTCTGCAGCTCGTTAGCACGTTGGTAAGTCATAGGTAGAAAATAAATTACCCATTGCAGCATTTTACAGTAATATAAAACGCCTAACATTCAGAAGAATTGTGGGCATAGGAAATCCTAGCGATCACAGTGTATGACCATAGCTATTGTAGTATATTTAATATGACATAACAAAACTGTTTCGTAAGTTGGGTGCCAAATATAATTTCAAGTTGACTATAGTCAACATAGCCGTTGAACAGTCGTATATGATGCTCAAAGCTATCAAAGCTTATTACGTCATACATAAATGCAACCGCAAAAATAAATATCGCGCCAATGAGCTGCAAACTGCATTGGATTTTTAATAAATAAAGTCTTCGGCAGCACACTCGGTATGGTTAAGAATAAAACATCAGAATAAACCAACGGCCATACCGACTGGAAATGTCAGACGCTTTAAAGGCATTATAATATGATAATGTAGAAATGACTTGAAATTTCCAACTCTTTAGAGGCACTGTAATATGATAATTTAGAACACGTGAGATACTGGTGCACAACAAGACAAGATTCTATATCAGTATTCAAATATAAAATCAGAATAACCAGCACAGCTACAAGTAGAGGATAACAAGCACACTATCCTATAACTGTGCATCTCTAAATGACGTAAGATAGTTACTATCACATTATGAATACTTAGAAAAATAGGAACATGACGCAAACATACTTTCAACTGCGATGGACTACACTAATTAACAGCAGCCGTAAATGTTATAAAATACTTAGAGTAAAAATATCTATATATATCTTCGCAGCACAAAAGCAAGACTCGTCCGAATTAACACTTAGCAAGACCAGATTTGTTTAGCCCGTGCCATCATCGTGGGACAGACTTATGCCAACAAGAACGAGACGGTAGAATGAAAAAGAGCCTGGAAATGTATTCAACAATCGGACCGAGCCAAACAACGAAGTGAAGCAGGACTTCTGTTATAGTAAGCGGGGATATCCAAAGACACCCCTTGCGGGATTCCAGAAATGCAAAAATTGCAAAGCGTCTTAGCGCCACGTTACACCTGGAAAATACATTCTCAAGAATCCTGTCGTAAGATTTTTCTCCGCCAATAACGCATGGCTGATCGGAGTTGCTATCTACTGGCAATCTTTCTAACGAACTATAGCAAACTAATTCTTGCTGACAGGTCTAAGGATATCATACTTAGCCAAATTAGGGTCCCGTCCCTATCTCAATTCTGATTGGGTAACGCTGTGGTCCTGTTCAATCGAATAAGCGACCAATTCAACCAGGCTGTCAGTCTGCGGAACAATAAGATAAGGCACGTCCACTCCTTCGTGCAACTTCTTTGATCTGCACAAGGGCTTCCACACCAAGGCGATAATTGCACTTCTGACGGCCTTGGTCGGGCTTCCCACCCTAGCCACGGCAAACTTACGTAAGGGATAGTGTTAGCCTGCGGTCGTGTTTTACATTAAACAATGGCTTGTCCGAATTACGTTGATTATACGTGTTTCTATACTGTTCAAAGTTGACTTGAATCAAGATTTACTTTAGTAAGTAAGTGTGACATGCAATGGCTATGGGTCAATTTTAAATGACCTTTGCAGGTCGTAATGTTGCATGATATTTAACGTTATGTTCATTGTTATGTTTAATTTATGTTCATTATAATTCATATTATTTTCATCATGATATTTAATGTTCTTTTCACTATTATGTTTAATATTATCTTCATCATAATTCATGTTATTCACATCATGAGATTTATTGTTATGTTCATCATTATGTTTTAAACTATGTTCAATATAATTCATGTTATTTCCATCATGATATGTCATCCCATATTCATTATTATATTTCATGTTTTATCCATCATGATATTTCATGTCATTTTCAGCTTTATATTACATGTTATACACATCACTATATTTCATGTATTACGTCAAAGAGTGCGGTGATTTAGAAATGAACAGGGGTTGAAAATGCCTTTATATATTTCTTGTTTAAGAAATTCAAAACAATACCATGGTCACATGCACTTGACTTGTGCTATGGATATATAAAGCACCCACCTACCTACCCTAATTTCATAACCAGTGCTATAATAAACACGCATATTTTGCACCTGAATTTAGACAGCCAGGAAATTGCAGGAAGCGGTTACTTTAGTTTGAAGTGACAGTGGTTGATGGGGGTTTGGTTGTTTGATCATTATGTAGACAGTGCCATTGATCTGTTTTACAATATGGCAACCACAGTGCAAATCTTGAAATGGTTATAATGTAGCACAATTCTATTTTGTAATTAATATTTGGTTGGAATTTTAATGAAAATCATATCCACAGTTTTCCACATTGGTTGTACTGGCTTGTATACAACTTGGCCATACTTCAGATGTGCAACTTTGAAAAAGACTTACCGTATATACTCCTGTATAACCCCATTGGCATGTATATGCCCATCCAACTGGTCATTTTCTCTTCCTGGACTTCACAGATAAATTGTAAGAATAGAGCGGATAACTACTAATAGTGTACTCTAGATTAATTCAGGCCGATTGTTTTGAGTCAAAGGGAGCTGTCATTTCAGTAAGTAAGAAAGACTAGACCAACAAATTGATATCCACCTTTTCTTTATTTTTGACTGGCGGCAGTCCAAACAAAAGGTGGAGAACAATTTGTTGGTCTACGAAAAGTCATGAACATGAAACGTCTTCAGAAGATTTCAGCACAGGATATATGTGGTCTTTTTCTAAATAGCACAGGTTTGTGGATTTCACTATATACACACTAACAGACTCTAGTCCAACATACCTATATGGAATCACCCATGTGAACACACAAGCAAGATACTTATGCTCCTATTTTTACAATCTTCTATTAATTATTACCACTATGAAAACAAAGTCAATGGACAGCGTTCTTATGCATACCAGGGCCCAACTCACTTTTTCTGAATGCAAGAAGAAACTTAAAAACTTAAAAATGTTTCCTACCTTGAATATTTTCAGCATTGGTTTTGTTCAGAAATGTGAATACTTGATCTCATTTTTATATTTGCATATCAGACCCACTATGTCATTGCGTCCTGGCCCCAATTAACTCCAGATAGGAAAAATATCCTACCGTTTTGCAAAGATTTAAGTGAAAAACATGATATGTTAGTGAGTGAAACGAATCTTGAAAAGGGTGCCAAAAAGTTGTCAAAATCTTTGTCAATAACCATTGATTCAAATAAGTTAGGTATTTGTATGTGTGGAATGGGCCGAAGACTGGAAGTCACCAATACCTAATCATTGTATACGTATTTTTTGAATTGATAGTACATGTAGGAATTAATTGCCAAATATAACAAATGATACATACTAATAACACTGGACAACAAATTTTTACAAAAGTCATGTTACTGAAATAAAATTAGTCAATTCTTATCAATTTTTATGTGCTGAACACGAATATGACAGTCAAATTGCAAAATTGGCTCTACTTTTTTTGTAATCTGCAAGAAATTAATGTCTACATAACGAAATGCATTCCAATAGTAAAAGGTCAACTGTAATAGCCTACCTATAAAAAATCAAGTCATTGACTACATCTTAGGTTTCTTCGCCTGTCTCTTGTACAGCTGTTCGGGAGCATCTCTGAGGAGTGTCCAGCAGTAGTCAGCCAGAATTGTAGTGGACCATTTTCCCTGGTATCTTTGTTCCATTGTTGCGATATCTTGATGAAAACGTTCGCCGTGTTCATCACTAACAATACCACAGTTGCTAGGAAAGAAATCCAAATGGGAATGAAGGAAGTGAATCTTTAGAGACATATTGCAGCCAAGTTTCTTATACTTCATCAACATGTCTTCTACTAGTTCCTTATAGTTGTCTGCCCTAACATTTCCGAGGAAGTTTGTAGAAACTAGGCGAAAAGCATTCCATGCTTGTTTCGCGTCACCTTCCAGCAAGTTGTTGAACCGGTCATCTTTTAAAAGCTCTCGAATCTGAGAACCCACAAAATCTCCCTCTTTAATCTTTGCTTCGCTGAGTCGAGGGAATTTTTCATGCAGGTATCGGAATGCTGGCAAAGTCCGGTCAATGGCTTTCACGAAGTTCTTCATCAAACCTAGTTTGATGTGAAGGGGTGGTAGCAAGATTTTCTGAGCCTCAACCAGAGCTGGGTGTTAGATATTCTTCTCTCCAATGGCTACATTCTGCCTGTGAGTCCATTCCTTCCTCATGTAGTGCATTTCCCTTGCTCGGCTATCCCACTCGCATAAGAAACACATGTATTTTGTATATCCTTGCTGCAGTCCCATTAAAAGGGCAACTACCTTCAAATCACCACAGAGGTGCCAGCTGTACATGTTATACTCAATGGAATTCAGTAGCTGCCTTAAGTTATCGTATGTCTCTTTCATGTGGACAGCATACGCTACTGGAATAGATGGAAGAATGTTTCCATTGTGCAAAAGCACAGCCTTGAGACTCAGTTTCGAAGAGTCCACAAATAGTCTCCATTCTTGTGGGTCATGAGTGATTTTTAAAGCATTCATGAGGCCCTCAATATCGGAACAGAATATCAGATTACTTTCCTTTCTGAAGAAAGGCTCCAATTGCTGGTGGCGCTTTCGATATGCAGTAATTGTGACATCTTCGTCTAGAAGATTCCATTGTTGGAGTATTGATCCTAGCAATTCTGCCTTGTTCTTTGATAAGTCCAAATCACGAATCAGGTCATTTAGTTTTTCCTGTGTTATTCTGTGTGGGGTTGATGATGCACCACAGTGAAAATCTGGATCACTGCATGCTGATGGACCAGGAGAAGAACAGGTCGACTCACCTTTGTCTTCGTCAGATGAATCAAGAGAATATTCTGCTGGAGGTTCTGGAATAGGAAGTCCCTCACCATGTGGAACTGGTCTCAATGCAGACGGAATGTTTGGGTAGACTATTCTCGACTTCTTTCGCTTCGTTATTCCGCCGGAAAGAGGAGGAACCAAGCAGAAGTAACAGTCATTTAGGTGGCTGCTTGGCTCTCTCCACACCATTGGGACTGCAAACGGCATTGATGACCTTTTGCAATTCAACCACTGTGAAAGCTGTGTTGTACATGTAGCACAGCATATATGCGGAGCCCAAGGCTTGTCTTGGTCACCAACCTTGCATCCGAAGTAAAGATGATATGCCTTCTTCACTTGAGAATTTATACTTTTCTTCTGGTTGGCAAATGTCACTTCCCCACAAATATAGCAAAATTGTCCGCGGTATTAACACACTTTCGAGGCATTACTGTTCTTTATTGTACGTAAATGGATAAAATAATAAGTTTTATGTAACAGTAGCTTGAACTGTCTCGCACAATGTCTAAAATATTTTAAATGCTGAACCTATCTGATTGGGCTTTATATAGTACACTGCTTACGTCAGCTTCAGCAGCCGCCTGGCATTAGTATAATAGGCCTACACATGTATAGTACACTGCTGACGTCAACTTACTTCAGCAGCCGCATGGCATTAGTATTGCATTGCATCAGAAAATGATGCAATCAACTGTGGATGATGTGAGCATGATGGTATTATGCAATGTTACATCATTATTCCGGATGTTGCTGCAGTCCTACTGGAGAAATTTACACAGTGAAACATAGAAAATGAGGTATATGAATATCTTCAAAACGAGAGCCAATAAAAAATTTTCACGGTTATATTCGTGTTCGGCACACCAAAATACTACAGATTAGGGCCTTTTCAAGTCAGTAATGATTTCACTGTTGACCAGTGTAATACTAAGTGTATATTAATGCATTTAATTGATGCCTCTACCATGGAGGTATTGACAAGACATTTGGTGGTGAGTAGCATGGTATTTACTCATCAGATGCAGCACTTGATCTTTTAGTGACTCTGGAGGAACATTGTTGCACCATAACAGTTAGTGGGGAAACAAAAAAATATATGTATTGTATTTTGATTTCTAATTTTATTACAACTTGAATAATCTGATGTAAAGCAGAATTTAGCTGTATTCAGTGTTCCTTAAATTTTCAGATTTAAAAAGGATTATAAACTGCAGCGCCTTGTCGAGGTCCTTAATGAGAATTACCAAACAGGGGGAAGGGACGTAGATTTGGAACTTGATGGTATATTTTTGGGAAGGGGGTATAGTTATATGTTGCATTGGTATATTTAGTGGTAGGAATATTGTTATGTGCTGTTTTGGTATATTGAGTGATAGGTGTATACTTACGTGTTTTATTGTTATATTGAGGGGTAGGGGTATATTTATATGTTGTGTTGATGTATTGAGGGGTATGAGCATAGTTATGTGTTGTATTGGTGTATTGAGGTGTAGTTTTATAGTTATGTTTTGTATTAGTATATTGAGTGGTAGGGGTATAGTTATGTGTTGTACAAGTGTATTGAATGGTAGGATTATAGTTATGTGCTGTATTGTTTTATTGAGTGGTAGGTGTATAGTTATGTGCTATATTGGTATATTGAGGAGTAGGGGTATAGTTTTGAATTGTATTGGTGCATTAATTCGTAGAGGCATAGTTATGTGTTGTATTGGTATATTGAGTGGTAGGGGTATAGTTATGTGCTGTAATGGTATATTGAGTGACAGGGGTATAATTATGTGTTGTATTGGTATATTGAGGGGTAGTGGTTTTGTTATTTGTTGTATTGGTATATTGAGTGGTAGGGGTATGGTTATATGTTATATTGGTATATCGAGTGGTAGTGGTTTTGTTATTTGTTGTGTTGGTATATTGAGTGGTAGTGGAATAATTATTTCTTATAGTGGTATATTGAGGTGTATTGGTATATTGTGTGGTAGGGGATAATTATTTCTTATAATGGTATATTGAGTGGTAGGGGTATAGTTATGTGTTTTATTGGTATACAGTCGACTCCGGTTAACTGCACATGCTCGGGCCCGTCACGAGACTGTGCAGTTAAACGGAGTGTGCAGTTAACCGAAGTACGGTACAGTACAGCTTCAAATCAGCACGGCACGAATATATGTGAAGAATAAATATAAACAATGATTAGAATCCACCCTTTCAACTTTTAAATGTTAAGCTTGTTTTCCTTCCTCCGAACACAACTTCATTGATTCAACCAATGGATCAAGGTATTATAGCGAATTTCAAGAAATTCTATAGATCGCTAGTTATTCGAAAACTGATGTCAGACATTGATGGGTCATCTCCCGCAAAAAAGTGTTCAGCTCCAATGTCGTCTGCATCCTGTTGTTTTGCCGTGTTGTCATTTAAATTGAATTCCGTTGCGCATTTTCCATCTTTCCAACGATCCAGTTGTTGGTTTGAAATCATTCAAACCGGAACGGTTTGTAGCAATATTCCCCATGCTCTACATGTACTATGATTTTTCCCACGCTATTGCTTTCTAGTGGGCGAAGATATACATGTATATTCCACCTTAGGCGTCCTTTACATGTCAATAATTTACAAAGTCGCATTTACTGGCTTATTTGTCGGCTTATTTGAAGCGCTACAGCAGTGGACTGACAATAACTGATCATGACTATACATTGTGCAGTTAACGGGAGTAAAAGTGTAATGAGTAATGTGCCACGGGCAGAAATTTATCGTGCTAGTATCCGGAGTGCGCATTTAAGCGAAGTGCAGTTATCCGAAGTTTGTTCCCATTTAAAAGCATTGGTAAAAAAACGGGACAGACGTGACTACGTGCAGTTATCCGGAGTGTGCAGTTAACCGATGTGCAGTTAAGTGGAGTTTACTGTATTGAATGGTAGGGTTATAGATATGAGCTATATTGGTATATTGAGTGGTAGGGGTATAGTTGTGTTGTATTGGTATATTGAGTGGTAGGGGATAATTATTTCTTATAGTGGTATATCGATGCGTAGGGGTACAGTTATGTGCTGTATTGGTATACTGAAGTGTAGGTGTATAGTTATTTCTTATGGTTTTTTATTGAGTGTTAGGGGTATAGTTATGTGTTTTATTTGGTATATTGAGTGGTAGGGGTATAGTTATTGGTTGTATTGGGAGATTAAATGCAACATGTGGATAGAAAATTACCCCAATTGTTGTCTATGTAAAAACAATGTAATACATGGTTAAAAATCACAGCAAGTATTTATTGATGATGTAAACACAATGCAATTCATTGTTAAAAATGACACCATGTTATTACAAAGTAAGGATAATGCAATACAAGGAAGGAAAGTGACAAAATATTAATAAATAAAACAATGCAATAGATGGATTTAAAATGACAAATTATTAATACAAATACAATGAAATGCATGGATGTAAAATGACAAATTTTTAATACAAAGACAATGCAATGCATGGATGGAAAATGGCAAATTATTAATACAAAAATAATGCAATGTAATGAAGAAATATGACAAATGATTAATACAAAAACAATGCATTGCAATGAAGGAAAATGTTGAATTATAACTACAATAATAAGGCAATGCAATGAAGAAAAAATATGAATTATTTATATAAAAACAATGCAATGAATGGTTGGAAAATGAAACAAATTATTGATAATGTAAAAATAACACAAAACATGGATGGAAAATTATATTCCATTACATTGGAAACTGACATAATACTATTATTTTATACCATTGGACACAAAACAAGTAGACTTGGGCAATACTATTTCATGAAGTTTGATGCTTTACGATGAAAAGAAAAATGGTTATTTACTTGTCAAAAAAACCCATAAAATCTCAGATACACCAAAGTAGCTTAACACTAAATTATCAGATACACCTAACTAGCTTAAAACTAAGGTACCAGATACACTTAACTAGCTTAAAACTAAATTATCAGATACACCTAACTAGCTTATAACTAAATTATCAGATACACCTAACTAGCTTAGAACTAAATTATCAGATACACCTAACTAGCTTATAACTAAATTATCAGATACACCTAACTAGCTTAAAACTAAATTATCTGATAACCTAGATAGCTTAAAATTAAATTATCAGATACACCTAACTAGCTTAAAATTAAATTATTATCCATGGTATCTCTTACATGGAGCACATCTCACATGAAGACATGCATAACACCATCAGGCACAAGGTAGGCCAATATGAAGACCTAAATCATCATCAAAAAGAGAAAGCTGAAATGGCATGGTTATGTCACTAGAGCCGACGTTTTATCCACAACCGTACTGCAGGACAATGTCCAAAGTGGCAGAAGAAGAGGTAGACAGAGAAAAAAGTAGACGGACAACATCACAAAATAGACCAGGAAAAGTTTTGTGCAGACAGTCATTCACACATGATCAAGACAAATGGAGGGAACTTGTCAGATGTTCAGCAACACAGTGCCTCAATGACCACACTAGGTCAAGAGATTGATGATGATGATGATCATATATTGTTAAAGTTTTGGGCTATTATTAGCATATTACTTCTTTCCACAGTTTGTCCCGCCCCCCCCCCCCCCCAACCCCATTGATGTTTGTACAAGTTATGTATTATTTTTACTCTTTACTAGAAAATGAAAAATACCTCACAGAAGCAAGTGACATTGCAGAAAGATGGAGTGTGTATTATAAAGATCTATACAACCATTCGTCTAGAGGAGACCCATAGGTGCTTGAAGTTCCAAACTCCACAAATGATGATGATTTCTCCATTCTAAAAGAAGAGGTGGAGTCAGCAATAAGAGCACTGGAGGCAGCTGGAGTAGACAACATCACAGCTGAATATATCAAGAAGGAGAGAGGGAATCAGTGATAGAGCTGCTAACAAAAATATGCAACACAATCTGGCAGACAGATTAATGGCAAATATAGTGAACCTGGTCACTGATGTTAACACTCCGCACAAAAAGCAATCTCCAGCTGTGCCAAAATTACAGAAATATCAGTTTAATCAGCCATGCTAGTAAGGTGATGATGAAGATCATCTTGAACAGACTGAAACTACCAGCATAATAAATAATCTCTAAAAAACTGGCAGGGGTCTGGAGTGGAAGAGGCACAACAGAACAAATCTTTAATCTCAGTGTTCTGTGTGAAAAGCACTTGCAACATCAACAAGACATCTATCATATATTCACAGATTTCAAAAAAGGCTTTTGACAGAGTGTGGCATGAAGAAATGTGGGTTACAATAAAAGAAGTACAACATGGGTCAAAAGTTGATCAATACCATCAAGCAGCCAAAGCTACCAATGTAGCAAATGCTCAAGGTTCTGTGGGGAATGGTTCAAAACAATAGTTGGAGTTAAACATCTACTTAGAATATATCAAGAGTGAAGCTCTGTAAAACCACCATGGGACAGTCAGCATTGGAGGGCGTAACATCACCAACATCGGCTTTGCAGACAAGATTGATGGGCTGGCAGGCAGTGAAGATTTGCTTGCCAGATTAGTAAAGAACCTGGATGAAACATTTTCCAGATATTTGACATGGAGATAAGAGCTGAGAAGACAAAACTGATGACAAAATAGTGGCAAACAAATCTTTGCCAAGATTAAAGTCACAGGATAGAACTGGAAACAGTGGGCCATTTAAAATATCTTAGTTCCATAATCACTGATGTGGATCACGAGCAAAACTTTTATCACGAGCAGCACAAACAACTGCAGCTATGTAAAAGCTAAGACCCATCTTGAGCGACAAGAATATATGTATGTAAACTAAAATCAGATTATTGAGAGCATTTGTCATCTCAATCTTTTTGGATTCATTGGAGACCTGAACCACAGCAGAATTATAATGATGAATGAAATGAGATGCTACAGAATCATCCTTGGCATCTCTTACATGGACCACAGCACAAATGAAGAAGTGCATAACACCATCAAGCACAAAAAGAGGCCAATATTAAGACCTTACCACAGTCAAAAAGAGAAAGCTGAAATGGTATGGTCATGCCACTAGAGCCAACAGTCTATCCACAACAGTACTGTAGGGCAGCATCCAGGGTAGCAGAAGGAGAGGTTGATGGAAAAAAAGGGGACTGACAACATCAAAGCATGGAACAGAAAATATCTGTGGAGAGACACAGGCATTCGCACATGATTGAGACAAATGGAGGGAACTGGTCAGATGTTCAGCAGCACAGTGCATCGATAACCACACTAGGTCATAAGACTGATGATAATGATGATGATGTATTGTTAAAGCCTTGAGCTATTATTAGCAATGGATATTACCTCTTTCCAGGTTGTCATTAACCATTCAGTAACACAAATATTGTAACCTTGTCCACTTTAGAAAATGGTAAAATGGTAGGCATACATTGGGCATAATGAGTTGGCATGATGTACACTTCTAGTAAAATAAATGTATTTAACAGAATAATGTATCACACGTGTGTGCTGTTTGATGTTAATTAGTAGTATTTCTAATTTATAACAATCAAGTATGAGCCATCTTACACACTAGTATTTCCAATGTAGAGGCATCCAAATGTGCTTAAATACATTGTACCACAGGTTTATCTAAAACATATTTATGAATTATAAATCATGTACACATTGCTTGATATCCAATGGTAGTTAATTTAATACATGTATTTAACAATGTATGTATCACAATGATGTATCATGAATACATGTGGTCTGATACCCACTAGTAATTCTATTGTATGTATCACAATGTTGCATCATGAATACATGTTGTCTATACCCACTAGTAGTTCCAATGTATTTATCAGAATCATTTATCATGAATACATATTGTCTGATACCCACTAGTAGTTCCAATGTATTTAACACAATGATGTATCATGAACACATGTTCTCTGATACACACTAGAAGTTCCAATGTATGTATCACAATGATGTATCATGAATACATGTTGTCTGATACACACTAGTAGTTCCCATGTATGTATCACAATGATGTATCATGAATACATGTTGTCTGATACCCACTAGTACTTCTATTGTATTTATCACAATGATGTATCATGAATACATGTTGTATGATAAATTATACACAATGTGCACATGTTCTTGAGGTCCAATGGTAGTTAGCTGAATACATGTATTTAACAAAATGATATTTCATGTACATGTTTTGAAGTCCGCTTGTATTTACTTAAATGAATGATGAATTGTCTTCATTTACTGTATCCATGTATTTCAATGAATCATGTAGTTGTATCCATGTATTTCAATAAATAATGTAGTTGTATCTATATATTTCAATGAATAATGTAGTTGTATCTATATAATTGACAAAATGATACATCAAATGCACATGTTGTGTGAAGTCCAATGATAATTGTATTGATGCATCTAACACTGTTATGTATCATATACATGTTGTTTGAGGTTGAATGGTATTTGGTTGTATCAATGTATTTAACACTGTAGTGTAGCATGTACATGTTAATTGAGGTTCATCGGTATTTAGTTGTATCTATGTATTTAACACTGTTATGAATCATAACCATGCTGTTTGATGTCCAACCATAGTTGTATCTATATATTTAACAATTATGTATCATGCACATGTTGTTTGTGGTCCAATAGTAGTTTGCTTTATCCACGTATGTGAGAGAATGCTGCATCATGTACATGTTTTTTAGGTCTGTTGGCATTTGCTTGTATCTATATATTGACCTGAATGATGTACACATACCGTCTTCCTTCACTAGTAGTTGTATTGCATCCATGTATTTAACAATGTACTTATTTAATCCATATATTTAACCAAAACAAAATGTATCATTCAGACATTATATGAGGTCTTATTATTAGATTATTGTACCTGTATATTTACCAAAATGAAGCATCTGCAATAATGCTGTTTGACATTAACTTTTAGCTGGTTGTATCTATGTATTTAACAGAATGAAGCACCATGCATATATGTTTAACATTAACATCTATATATTTAACAAAATGATAATCATGCACACATGATGTTTAAGGTCCACTGGTATCTATATATTTAACATAACGCTATGTTAAGTACACATTGTGTAAGGTCCAATAACAGTCACACCCATATATTGAACAGAATGCAAAGTTACGTACACATTGTGTTATATCCAATAACAGTCACAGTCATATTTAACAGATTGATATTTTAAGTACACATTGTGTAATGTCCAATAACAGTCACATCCATATATTTAACAGAATCCTATGTTAAGTACACATTGTGTAATGTCCAATAAAAGTCATACCCTTATATTTAACAGAATCCTATGTTAAGTACACATTGTGTAATATCCAATAACAGTCATACCCATATATTTAACATAATGCAATGTTAAGTACACATTGAGTTATCTCCAATAACAGTCATATTTAACAGATCGATATTTTAAGTACACATTGTGTAATGTCCAATAACAGTCACACCCATATATTTAACAGAATCCTATGTTAAGTACACATTGTGTAATGTCCAACAAGTCACACCCATATATTTTACATAATGCTATGATAAGTACACATTGTGTATTGTTCAACAAAAGTCACACCCATATATTTAACATAATGCTGATTTTAGTACACATTGTGTTATGTCCAATAACAGTCACACCCATATATTTAACATTATGCTATGTTAAGTACACATTGTGTAATGTCCAATAACAGTCACATACAGATATTTAACATAATGCTATGTTCTGTACACATTGTGTAATGTTCAACAAAAGTCACACCCATATATTTAACATAATGCTAGTTTTAGTACACATTGTGTTATGTCTAATAACAGTGACACCCATATATTTTAACAATGCTATTTTGAGTACACATTGTGTTATCTCCAATAACTGTCATATTTAACAGATTGATATGTTAAGTACACATTGTGTAATGTCCAATAACAGTCACACCCATGTATTTAACATAATGCTATGTTAAGTACACATTGTGTAGTGTCCAATAAAAGTCATTCATATATTTAACATAATGCTATGTTAAGTACACGATGTGTAATGTCCAATAAAAGTCACACCCATATATTTAACATAATGTTATGTTAAGAACACATTGTTTAATGTCCAATAACAACCACACCCATATATTTAACATAATTCTACATTAAGTACACATTGTGTTAAGTCACACCCATATGTTTAACAGAATCATGTATCAGGTACACATTGTGTTAATGATACCAGTTGTTGTATCCATGTATTTCAAATCGATGTCTCTCTTTAGTAGCAAGTACACAACACTTCTCTCAGTTTTGATTACCTCGGAGTGTCTTAACGGTTGACTTTGCTTCTTCTACTGTTTGTCTAGCTGTCTCTAGTGCTAAGTCAACGTTTTCTAGTCTAGACAGAATGTCAGATGCTACAGCTGGAAAAAAATAAAGTTTGCATGAAATAATAAAAAAAATGGTTATGTATATATACCTGAATGGTATGCATATGGATATCTACCTGAATGAAACAGATACTAAAACGGTTATTTCTTTCTGTGATAAATGATTATTAACTGATAGAAGAAAAGTGGTTAAACAATATGGCTATTCATATGCTTGAATATTATGGCTCTATAAAGGAGATACGAATTTATTTACTTTCTGTTTGTTTTTTGTACTCCTGAAATTTCTTTTGTAGCTCATTGGCTTCCTGTGGGGTGATGGCCTGATTCTTACGCTTCTCTAAATCTTCCAGGTAGCCATGGTTACCAATGACAATTTCAATCTCACGAAGGACCAAATCTATCTTGGCCCAGTAATCCTCAAACTCTTGCTGGCTTATCTTTCCATCCACAGAATGACCACTTATGTCATTCCTATATAAGCGTATCCTTTCCACACTTGCACCAAGAGTTGTGTCCCTTGGATTATCAGCTGGCGGTTTTCCCCAGCCATTTGTTGGAGCAGAAACTGAACTGACATTTCTTACGATTATATATAATAAGGAAATGTCAAATTCTTCTACCTTTCCAGTAAATAGACCCTGTGGATCTGGGAATACCAACTGAACTTGATCTTTGTTCAGTCTGTTCAACTGGGATTTGTTGGCCAGGATTGCCTTGTAGATATCCGTGTGGGGCATAGGGACATTGGCGAGGAGGATTTCTCTCAGAGCATTGGAACAAACAGTTGTCAAAGCATTACACAAACGGGCATGGTTGATGTGCTCTTGGGTAATAGGTACATCAACATCATCTTTATCTTGACCGTCTATGTTCTTGACCTGTAGGAAAGGGACATACGTTAAAAAAAGGGAAGCTGGAAAACAATCTAAACAACAGTAGCAATTAAATGATATAATTCACAGCATAAACATGTCTACAAGATGTTTGTATCTAAATGATGACTTGTTTTTCCCCTGAGTAAGATACTCTACCTAAAATTATATACCGTTCCTGTTATAAGCTATATTACATTCAGAGTGCCAATCTTCTATAAATACTTATATAAGCAGAGACTCATATATATATATTAGCTATTTTATGTTAATTCCTATATTCTGCAAATGTATAAAGCCTGAAGTGATGAAATTGGGAAAATCAGCGAGATGTCATAAAAATCTATTTGGATGAAATAAAGGAATGTCCATGTAATGCAGATCAATATAACAAAATACGCTTCACTCAGAGGTTAATTGGGGGAAGTTTGTTAGGGACAACAAGACACAGGCGATTCCACCCAGACACTGACTGGCAATTGAGATATTGGTCTTTGCAGCTCAAGTTACTGTTAGAGGACAGCTATTTGAGAATCTCCACAAATGGCCAAGCTATTAATACAGATTGATTGTGGTCAATAAAGCTGCCCAATAGCCCTCATCATATAAAACTTTTAGTACCAAGCTGTTTAAATTTGTTCTTTTCTTTTCAACAGCTTCAAATTAACATTATATGTATAGGACGATTTCAGACAAATTTGGTCAAATTATGTTTAGTCACTTGTGATATGTCGTTAAATATGTTTTTCTTGGTTTAAATATTGATATACAGTTGCAAATTAGAATCATCTGACCAACTTTATGGTGATATAGTTTCTTTCAAAATTTGGTTAAATTGTGTTGACATGATTTGGATAAAGAACGGTTTTATGGTGTAACTATTTTTATTAAATTTGAAAGTGGAATGGCATCATTTGTACAGATGTGAAAGACTTCAATGCTAGGATGATTTCTTCCTTGTTTGGTCTGAAAACAGTTTGTCAGTTTGTGAGAATCTAATAACCAAGGAAGATCACATGGCCTTATTGCCAGGAGAGGTGGGTCTGCTTTATTGCCAGGGATTAACAGAACGTTGTTTAATGATACATATGAGAGTCATTTTTAATCATTGCAAGGGAAATTGCATTTTACAGCTGTTGTATTATACATCAAACATATTTAATACAGTAACATAATAATCTTTATGTAGTAGTAGTATTTAAGGTTTTAAGTGAAACCGGCCACGAAGGGTCATATATTCACTATTTTACACTACCAATTAGTATGGTAGTGATTTAGATTTTCCCGAGGGGAAGGAATGGTGCCACATCTCCACAGGCATTTATGCATACAAAGTATGCTATTTAATTTGGTCGTCATGTCGCGACCCTGGAAAGGGCTATCAACATGAATGAGAGACCTCGGGGAGTGGGAATAGAACAGCCACGCACTCAACCCTATCAACCTATCGAAAGCTGCAGTGCTAGAGGTGAAATGACACCAAATGATGACTAGTGAAAATTGGTTTTCACGTCTAGTCTTTTGCTAGTGTTGATGTCTGGCCGCTGAAAAGGATCTGTGGACTGGCACGCCCTAGCTTTATTAAATCGAGTCCAGTTGTTGCTAGTGGACACCCAATACCGATATTGTGTAAGCCACCTATGCAATTGAGTCAATCTTTCAATTATATTTTTTCCTAATCATCCTAACATTCTAATGTTTGCCTGGTACAGAGTGTACATTTGGTGTGTTCCCTATAAATTTTGTAAACTAGGTATGTCAAGTGACATGGGTAGGTTGGTCAATGTCAGGTTAAATGGGTTGTTAATTTTAATGGTGGAGAGTTAACAATGATCAAATTTGATTTTGAAGAACGAGATTGTCGAATGGAGTTTCTAAGCCAAAAGGAAACTCTGTAAGTATAAATAGCCCTTAAAAGGGCTTTTTGATGGAGTGTTACAGGATGTAATCGTAGTTCCCTCTTTCTTCTGGTGAATCCCTGTGTCCTTCTTGGGTGTCTTGCTTTTCTTGTTGTTCCTGCATCTTGATGTTGCCTCCTCCCGTCGTTTTTATTCCGTGTTCTTCCTTAATTTTGGAATACTTTGTGCTGTTATTAAAGTAGAGTATACAACCTCATATGACGGCATATTCTCGCGTTGGTAGTTATTCAACGTAAAGTTTTAGTTTTTAGAGTAATTAAGGTAATTGTGTGATTTTTTTTATTGCAGCGTGAGCTGTCTTGGTAGATGGTCAGGTATGACCATCTAAATCATGTTATTGGCCTTAGTTCTTGTGGCTTAGTTTATGATGCAGCCTTGTGCTGCGGGGCCTGATGGTCTGGGTATTGACTACCTTATAATGTTATTAATCTAGAAGAGATATATATGTATATGCAAATACTTTGACTCCATTGATATCCATGATCTTGATTAGGGGAAACAAATTTGATAATTTAGGAAAACAATTCTCAAACAGAACAGACTCGATCCCAGGTAAAACTTTAAATTTTTAACCCTGACCCATAATTCTACCAGCTTTGGAAGCCTGAGACCCAATAAAACCTGCCCTATACTAATGACAGGTTTTGGAAGCCATTCAAGTGATACAATAAATATGGATTTCTTTTTTTCCCAAAATATACCTTAGTTTGAGGCTCATCCAATTCTTTCTTTGCACCAGCTTGCATCTGACTTTTCACCTTGCTGGCTTCCGCACCTGGAAAATAATTAGATGATGGTATCATCTTCCAAACTGTCTGCATGTCTCATTTTACATTCACAGTAAAAGTGTCAACAGGACAAGTCAAAATTAGCACAGAATGGGAACAGATTCCAAACTGCATGAATTTATATCACATTGTTGATTGGTTAAGTGGAGAAGGTGTTGTCAATAATTTCCTCTTCACCAACATAAATAAGGGCTTGTCGACATTTCAGTTGTTTGCATCTGCAAGCAAGTGCAATCTGATAGATTTTGTAGTAAGTCATCTATACAGTCTGATGGATTTGATAGTGAGTCATCTATATAATCTGAGTCATCTACACAATCTGATAGATTTGGAAGTGAGTCATCTACACAATCTAATGGATTTGGTAGTGAGTCATCTATACAATCTGATGGATTTGGTAGTTAGTCATCTATACAATCTGATGGATTTGGTAGTTAGTCATCTATACAATCTGATGGATTTCGTAGTTTGGTCATCTACACAATCTGATAGATTTTGTAGTTAGTCATCTACACAATCTGATAGATTTGGTAGTTAGTCATCTACACGATTCCTACACTCATATTTGTTCCAGAGATTTCCTTGCACTAGAAAATTATAATTTTTTTTATCTGTTTTGAAACAAAGGCTGTGAGTAGTATGAGAATGGCATTGGAACAGGTGAGAGTCTGAAAATGGCATTGGAACATGTGAGTAGTCTGAAAATTGCAAGTACACGTTCTTCATTACACTTCAATTATAGTACAATTCTTAATTTAATTGAATTGATATAACGTGAAATAAGTTGGCTATCAAGTTAGTGAAGAAAACAATCACAATGACTGAGACAAATAGCAAATTATAAAATAAAGTTCAATAAACTATGCTTTTTATAGACTGCTAATTATCTACTTAATCTAATCTTTGATGCACATAATTCCAACATTTTAATAAGAAGCTCAAATGTCTAGTCATCTTAAGTGTTATCCTCACCTACTTGACCCCATTCTAAATTCAATTCAGCAATACTTGATTTATCTAGCAGTCTATAAAAACATAATGTATATATGTTTTATAATTTACAAGTTGTCTAAGTCATTGTGAGTGTTGTCCTCACTGACTTGATCCCATTCTAAATTTAATTCAGCAATACCCGATTTATCTAGCAGTTTATAAAAACATAATTTACTGATATTTTATTATATAATTTACAAGTTGTCTAAGTCATTGTGAGTGTTGTCCTCGCTGACTTTACCCCATTCTAAATTCAATTCAACAATACCTTGATTGAGAATTTCAAACAGGTGAGGATTATTACCACAATGACTTGGGCATTATATTTTCCTAAGAACATTTTCAGATTTATAATTTATAGTAGTGAGAAGGGATTTTCTCAGAGAGGAACTCCCAAGGTATCAGGTAGTGGTCTAGTTCGTAGTCCTAGTAATATTCTCAGCGATATAACACGATTACAAGTACTCAAAGGAGGAAAACGAGCTGGAAATAACTCACCGGAAATAATTAATGAAGCAGCTGATATCTGCAGGCGGTTATTTCAAGGTGGCATCATGGCTATTGATGTATATCAAGAT
Source organism: Unio pictorum (assembly GCA_030141615.1). Classification (NCBI taxonomy): domain Eukaryota; kingdom Metazoa; phylum Mollusca; class Bivalvia; order Unionida; family Unionidae; genus Unio; species Unio pictorum. Next base: position 7,532,982 of record JARLTB010000291.1, read on the forward strand.
TTTGTTGACGCGTTAGTGGACGGTTATCACAGTGACTAATCACCACATTAGATAAATATCATTTAAATCACATGATCATACACTACAACCACGATAAAAAACCAAGTGTCTACATAGTAAATTCACGATTGCCTGTTTATAGAGCGTACTATGGTGATGGTCTCGGCGATACCATTGCAGGGTTATTTTCAAGAATGGCTTCAAAAGTAGCGCCATTAGCAAAACAATTATCGATGAAAGCCATTGATGTCATTCGTGATAAGGGTATTAGTGCTGTTGGAGATGTTGCCGGGAAAGCATTTTCCGCTGCGAAGGATAAACTAATGTCGTTAGTTCGACAGCGAAGAAAACCACCAGCGACTTCGTCATTGCCGTTACCGTCTATGGAAGTAATGCCTGCAAGTGTTAGTACAATAATAAATAGCGCAGTGGATCAGAAATTAGCATCGTTGGTGACTTATTCGTTGGCCAATGATGCATATGAGGCATCGATAAATAATATTACAAACATGGTAGCAGGAAGCGGCTAGAAACCACGACGAAAACCATGATTTAGATCGAGGAATATATAATATAATGTTCAAACGATCACTTGATCCAGCCTTTGATATGGACGCCCCAGTGCACAAAGATGATTCTGTATGCGATTATCAATTTTATTCATATCATGCAGTACAACCAAATCTTCGATCAAGAATCGAACTTCAATTCTAGGATACCAGTAAATATTTTCTGCCATGTTAAACATTTATCGAAGTAGAAGGAGAACTCGTAACAAATGCTGCTGCTCATGATGATCCACCATATAACAATAACCCAACTATCCGAGTTGGTTTTGTTAATAATGGTATCATGGCGTTATTTGAGAGTGCTAGATATATGATTGATGGAAGACAAATTGAATCCATAGAGCTAGCAATAATAGGGTTAGCAAGATATTCTGATGATTATACAAGATCAGCGGTTCCATCTATGATGTTTTCTAAGGATATTACTGATCACCCTGAACACGTCCAGTATTCTAGATTAAAGGCAGCATTAGCTGCTGCAGTTGATCCAGCACCACCCGGATATATAAGACCAGCTGATACTTTTGATGTCATAAATAATATTCCTAATCACATCTTGGGGTTTGCAATACTCGTAGCAACGTTAAAGGGACAGCGTCGATGATTTTCATGCGCAATTCCACTGCATCATATTTTTGGATTCTGTAGAAATGTCCGAAAATTTATCTATGGAGCGAAGCATACAGTAGCACTCGTGCGAAAGGGTAATGATAATGATGCAATCTGGCGTGGCGCTGGTGTTCCCGAGGGTAAAGTAAATATAACAAGACTATTAATGTGGATGCCAGTAATGACTCCATCAATCACAACAGAAGAGCGATTACTATCATTTATGGATCATGGAAGAAAATCATTGCTAAGTTGGCTAACAACAACAACGGATACCGTATATTCTAATATTGATGGTACATTTACATGGTACCTGGCATCAAAACAAGGTGTTTCAGCTCCACGTCATATATTTGTTGCGCTACAGAATACTGCGCGATTAAACAATAAAGAACGAAGTCATATGATATTTGATCAGATAGGTGTTAATGAAGTCTCGCTGAGAATAAATGGACAACAGGAACCATCAGAGGATATACAACTTGATTACACCACTAACCATATTGCACGCATGTATCATCGTCTGTTGTCATATATGGGACGTGATCAAAATGTCGATACTGGTCTGCAAATATCACAATTGGATTTAAAAATCAATATCCGATTTATTACTTTTCGCTGGAACATCTTGACTTAACAAGACAATCCGTCGTTGATATACACTTTAGATCTCATGTAGCCCGTTCTGGTGGTATTGCTAATTACAGAGCAATTGCTGTCATTCTCAGCGACAAATCAATGCTACTCGAAGGTGTTGGTGGACGAATGAGAGTAGTCGATGCACCAGTGGAAAATATGTAACAATAAGATCAATCTGTTATTAATATAATGTCATACAGTGTTGTTAGTGTTACGTTAACTCCTAGTCAACTCAAGAAATTGCAATCGGAATCAGCTAAAAAATGTGGAACCACGATAACGCTGAAACACAATCAGATGTCTGGTGGTCAGAATAAATTGTCACTGACAACTCGTCAGATAAAACACTTTAATGATGCTTTCAAAGATAGAAAAGATGTTCAGATCACACTCTCTGCAGCTGCAATCAAAAACATGATAAAATCAGGTGGTATATTTCCACTGTTAGCTGCGATTCCAGCATTAATTGCAGCTGGTAAAGCGGCTGCGTTGGGAGCTGCTGGAGCTCTTGGTGCAAAAGCAGTACACAGTATTGCTCAACCATATGAACCAAAAAAAGGACGTGGATACAAAAAAACGGGAAAGGGTCTAAGATTACCAGGAACCCCGTATTCATGGTACAGCGGAAAGTGCCTGAGATTAGGAACAGTTTACTAACTCGAGAATCAAAGGTTCTGTCGCCGATGTCAAATTTTGATTAACTCAATGTTGCTAAAAAAACTAGCGATAAAAAACTTCAGAGGTGTCTTTATGAAAGATCAGTTGCTGGCACAACCAAACAGCGTTGAAACCGGTATCATTAATCTCGATAACAGCAGCGGACCTGGAACCCACTGGGTTGCATACGCGATTGATCCGCGTGCAATTGTTTATTTTGATTCATATCGGTTAGCGCCGCCTAAAGACTTTACGCGTTATATAAACCACTTAAATACTCCTATCTGGTATTCTACGCTACCAACACAGGAAATGAATGACCCACCAATATGCGGCATAGAAGTATTAAATGTCCTTGACGCTATTTCATCATCGGGAAAACCACCTCATCGGGTCGTAAATGAACATACTAGTAATCGCTTTTTAGAGATAAATTATATGAAATAACATGATTGATATTTGGGGGAGATCTTTATCAATGCTGAAAAAACCTGGTGCCGATGGCACTGTGGGAATATCTGCAACCGGTGATACACAAAATATAATCGAAGATGAAATAGCTGAGATGATGAACTTAGCAAGTGTTGATCCCAATGAAATAGTTGTATTTCAAGATCGTCAGGGTAAATTGAGAACGAGTAATGTTTCCCTTGATGATATTTTAGTTAAACGACGCGGTGTAACGGAAAATGCTATCGCGATATTTTCCTATCAGGGTAAACTTAAACCAGGTGTACTTGTTTCAACTATTGTGGATGCCCAACAAAAGCTACAATCAGAATACAACGATCATATAATTAATTTTGGTCGATTACAACAGAGTATAATTTATAACATCGAATCCCCGATAAATAATTTCTTCGGGGTTCCACGTTCGCAACCCGAGTTGCATATCATACATGTAAAAACTGCTATCGATAATTTAGCAATATTGTGATCCCAGTATGATGCTCATGTAGTTCTACGTAAAAATTTTAGAAAGACTGACGACGTCGTCGATGAATTTTTTTGGTGGAGACGTGAAACCCAATGATATTAAAATGGATCTCGCTGATATTATCACGAAACTCAGGGATGATATGCCGAAGATGATAAAAATACTTGAAAAATCGAAAATTCCTCATGAGAAAACCAACAACATAGTATACACGATTCAATACGGATCATTTGCGTGGACACCACTAAATAATATTTTAAATATCACCGCGGCCGTCAAAGGTATTTATCGATTAACACTAGTGACACCGATTCAATTTAAAATTTCATCAACGAGTTCATCTGGGGTCAACAATATGATATCAACGATCATTGACAAGGATACAACTGAACAGTTCATGATAGCATCCACTGATAATAATTTGGCTAGGGTTTCAGTAACATGGTATGTAGAATTTGTAGCGGATTTAAGTAAACAACTAAATTGAAATCTGTTGTAATAAATAAAATGTCATCACAGCAATGTCGCTAAGATCAGGTCAGAGAATTTCAAATTAAACTCAAAACCCTCACTGAGGAGTACCAAACAAAAATAAAAAAATACCGTCGAAGAATCACCGCAGTTGATGTTACCATGTACTCGGTGAGTGTTGTAATCACCGGAGCTGGTATAATACTCTCCTCGGTGACAATGATTGCCCAGATAGCTGTTCCAATTTGTATATCAGTGGCGACAACAATCGCAGGAATTATTTCGATAATAATAAAAAAATATCATCATGCAGCCAGCACAAACTGCAAGATTATGTAATCAAGATCCATGTTGTATCAACTGCATACTCGCAATTATCCTCGATGATATCATCGTCACTCGATGATACATTAATATCAGTGAGTTCTCAGCGATGGTACATGTTTATGATTCCACGATGTCAAAATTAGAGCGACAACATGAGTATAATAACAATGGCAACATCGCAAGAACCACTACAACGAAGAGCTGAAAATACCAACCCGGTGAAAAGAAGTATGATCTCAATAACATCAACCAATCCTGAATTCAGTGTGAATTTCCCTACTCCGATTCCCGTGAAGGAGATAGCGTTAGCAAAACTACGAGTTTATCACAGTTGGCGAAATATTAGGTCGGTAGCATTTGGTGGTCAACAACCGAATAATTCCTTGGTATTTGCGAATAAGAATAAACCCAACGGTGAAATAGACTGGAACGTTGTTTCGATACCATCTGGGTCCTACCAAAATCGAACAAATCAATAGCGAATTACAGCGTAGAATAAAATCCATTACTGGAAAAGAATCAAAAATCGCTATAACAGTTCATGAGCCGACATTATCATCCGCGATTGAAATAAACTCGCCCGGATATGCCGTTGATATCTATCAGAGTTCTATAAGAACCATGTTAGGATGGTCTGAAATACCACCCCAACAAGAAACCGTAAATATACCCAAACCAAAAAAATCTGTTTATATCTCCACGACGGAAGATTATCACGGGTATAATATTGGACCCTTAAGAAGAATAAATTATTGGTTAGTAGATAAGGAACCTTTAAATAGGCTTTTGTTCTATTTTGGATACAGAATAACCAATAATGGTGAAGAATATGAGTGGATAAATGAAGTCGATGTTAATAAACAGTTCACATAAATGTCATCAAATCCATGGAGGTATGTAATAAAATTATCACAGATGTGGACAAATTTAATTTAGGACTAATTCAATATATATTACGTTCTAACTATCCCGCAACGAGAACAGAATTTGCAGCGAAATATAAAATCCGCATTGAAGATATTCACACATTTAAGCTTCCAGGATATAACATACCAGAACTAAAAAAATCTCTCAATGATGCCATCGATGATGGTTTGAAAAGAATCCAAAATGCATGGAAGAAAATACCACCATCACAAACAACAATCCTCAAACATAATAATGACCCAGACGGAGGCGGCAGGCATATCGCTCCTCAAAACGTCAATATATCCTCGCTCGGTGATTGCACTGAATTTAGTATGTGATGTTATCGAAGGAAGCTATAAAATAAATCTCGAGCGATCAAATCAAGCTCAGCAGGAATATATTTTATATTCATTTGCACCAACAGCTCCTCCAGGGTTTCTAATAATTGAGTCCAAAATTAATGCAGTCTATATGCGATGTCATAATGATTCATTAACGTGAATTAATTTCAAACTCACTGACCAATCTAATCTGATTGATTTACAAGGCAAAGTTTTACAAATTACTCTGTTTGTGAAATCTTAAATGATTTTCATCGTAAAAAAGATTGTTAAACCCACAGCAGCAGAGGGTGGCGCGACAACGACTGTGGCTTCTTTTTTTATATTCTGATTTGTCAAATAAAGCATTTACGAGGAACCCTTAGTTTGCCGAATTGACGCTTCTATAAAGCATTTACGAGGAAGCCTCGGTTTGCCAAATAAACGCTTCTATAAAGTTGTCCGATTCGCCCCCTCTGCTGCTTTATGAAATAAATATATTTATTTCTTAATGTAATTTTTAGAGACTTATTTATTATGTTTATTTTAACCATTATTCAAGAGCTATATTGTTTTGTAGTACAAGATGATGCAGGGCTAAATTTTAAGGAAAGAAATGAAAATTGTACTCTACTTTTAACTTGTGATTTTTGATTGGACTTGCTATTATACCTTTCCTATATTTAATGTTTAAATACTACTGAAACAGTGGGTGAATGACATGGTATATGGTTGTGTCTATCCAGCATGGACAGTGAGTGGAATCACACTTAACACCATTTTCAGATTAAAAATAACTTGTTTATCTATTACTAAGTATCAAAATCCAATAACCTGATATACTTTCTAACATTCATCACTTTTATCAGACTGTAGTTTATCCAAGAATTTGCCAAACAAAATTGTCATCTATATATAAACCTTGGTGGTAAACATACTACATATCTCTATCATGATTTTATAAAGTCACATATAATTACTATGGTCCACTTACTATATATATAAATCTACTTTGATTTTATACACACATAATTACCATGGTCCACTTACTATATATATATATATATATCTACTTTGATTTTATAAAGTCACATATAATTACTATGGTCCACTTACTATATATATATATATATATATATATATATATATATATATATATATATCACTACCAATCTGATTGCTTACACTGACCAATCGTGGTCGATATATTATATACATCTGCATCTTTATTTTATACAAACTGGACCAACCATTGTCCACATGCCATATATATCTCTTTTGAATTTTGTCTAAATCACCATGAATAACATCATAATGCTTTTTTCACTGTACGATAAATCTTCACATATTTTTAATGATTCAATGATATTGTTATGAATTTGTATGCACAATAAGATGTCTTTATTTTCAAAAACACATTTATTGTATTCTCAAACACAAATCAACATTTGTTTTCACACACACACACACACACACACACACACACACACACAAGAACACATAAATATAAAGGATTGTCTTTCACACACACACACACACACACACACACACACACACACACACACACACATACAAAGGAATATTTTATATTCTTTAAATATTCCCTATAAAATCGTATCCATTGGTCAGGAAGTCATACCACAGAGTACCTCACTTTTTCTTATATATATATATATATTGTCTTCTGTATAAAGGTTTGAATCCGCCAAACTTGCTTAAAATTGGAAAAGATGATAGCCAGGAGAAAGCAAACACACACACACACACACACACACACACACACACACACACAGAGTCATACAAGACAACTTTCCTTTTTTAATATTCCCCTCACATAAAAAGCCATGGGTCAGGGACCCATCCTAAGGACAACCTTATAATTCCTTTTTTCTTCACATACGAATTGTCTATGTATATGAAGGTTTGAATCAGCTCAAATGTCACAATACAAAAAGAAGACAGCTGGAAGAACAAACACACACACACACACACACACATCTAAAATTATTAAGAAACTTTTATTCCACTTCTTATAAAATATCAGCAAGCAGAGAGCAGAGGAGAAGACAAAGGAATATTGTGAGCTATAAATCTTATCAAACTAGTTTTAGATGATAAGTACCAAAGTATAACCAAGTGATGATTGAAATTTGTGGATGCATCAAATTTTTTTCCTAAATATATCTAGATTATTTCAGCCAATGGCAAGAAACTATAACTATCCTATACTACAATATTAATATATGTGTGCCATTTAGTTTCAAAACATTCCAGTTTGTTGTTTTCTTTGGCTTAGTCCAATTCACAAATGTAGTATTGTTTTAAGACATTTTTAAACAAAGGTAGAGAAGGCAGTTTCGGTTCATGGCGTATAATATAAATGTGTCTATTAGATATATGCAATATAAAATGAATTACAATACCTGGTTCTAAAATACCAACAAGTATTCCTGTAAGAGAAAATATATACAGGAAATTGGTGTCATTTCAAATTCATTGGCTTAAATCCTGGGTTCAAACCAGCAGCAAGGCCTACATTCTAAGTCTAATTTGATGCTTGTTACTGTGAATTTTTAAGGTCATCCGATCTACCCACAAATTACTAAAATCATCAAATAATACAACAGTAAAAAGTAAAACTGCATGAAAGATAAACACATAATAAAGCTCATGAAAGTAGTTGTATTGCATCCATGTATTTAACAATGTAATAATTTAATCCATATATTTAACCAAAAAGATGTATCATTCAGACATTATATGATGTCTTCAGGTAGTTTATTGTATCTGTATATTTACCAAAATACAGCATCTGCAATAATGTTGTTTGAAATTAACATTTAGCTGGTTGTATCTATGTATTTAACAGAATGAAGTATCATGCATATATGTTTAACATTAACATCTATATATTTACCAAAATGATAATCATGCACACATGATGCTTAAGGTCCACTGGTATCTATATATTTAACAGAACGCTATGTTATGTACACATCGTGTAAGGTCAATTTGTATCATGTAAATAGGTAATAAGGCGATTTGACTGTACTTGTAATGGAAAAATCTATTTGTATCATGTAAATAGGTAATAAGGCGATTTGACTGTACCTGTAATTGAAACTTACATTTGTATTATGTACATAGGGAATAAGGTAACTAGACTGTACTTGTAATGGAAATATCCATTTATATCATGTATCTAAGCAATAAGGTGATTAGACTGTACCTGTAATTGAAACTTAGATTTGTATCATATATATAGGGAATAAGGTGTTTAGACTGTACTTGCAATGGAAACATCCATTTGTGTCATGTATATTGGCAATAAGCTGATTTGTGGAATTGTACTGAAAAAATATATTCACATCATTAAATATAAACACAGTAATAAAGTGATCTGACTGTACTTGTAATGGTAAAATCCATCTGTATCATTTATATAGATAGTAAATTGATATGACTGTACTTGTAATGGTAAAATCCATATGTACTTGTAATGGTAAAATCCATATGTACTTGTAATGGTAAAATACATATGTACTTGTAATGGTAAAATACATATGTACTTGTAATGGTAAAATACATATGTACTTGTAATGGTAAAATCCATATAAAATACATATGTACTTGTAATGGTAAAATACATATGTACTTGTAATGGTAAAATACATATGTACTTGTAATGGTAAAATACATATGTACTTGTAATGGTAAAATCCATATGTATCATTTATATAGATAGTAAATTGATATGACTGTACTTGTACATGTTGTTTGACGTTCAATTGTAGTTGTATCTATGTATTTGACACTTATGTATCATGCACTTGTTGTTTGTGGTCCAATGGTAGTTTGCTTTATCCACATATGTGAGAGAATGCTGCATCATGTACATGTTGTTTGAGGTTTGTTGGCATTTGCTTGTATATATATATTGACCTGAATGATGTACACATACCGTCTTCCTTCACTAGTAGTTGTATTGCATCCATGTATTTAACAATGTACTTATTTAATCCATATATTTAACCAAAACAAAATGTATCATTCAGACATTATATGAGGTCTTATTATTAGATTATTGTATCTGTATATTTACCAAAAAGAAGCATCTGTAATAATGTTGTTTGACATTAACTTTTAGCTGGTTGTATCTATTTATTTAACAGAATGAAGCATCATGCATATATGTTTAACATTAAGATCTATATATTTAACAAAATGATAATCATGCACACCTGATGTTTAAGGTCCACTGGTATCTATATTTTTAACATTACGCTATGTTATGTACACATTGTGTAAGGTCCAATAACAGTCACACCCATATATTTAACAGAATGCTAAGTTAAGTACACATTATGTTATATCCAATAACAATCACACCCATATATTTAACAGAATGCTATGTTAAGTACACATTGTGTAATGTTCAATAAAAGTCACATCCATATATTGAACAGAATGATATGTTAAGTACACATTGTGTAATGTCCAATAACAGTCATACCCATATATTTAACAGAATCCTATGTTAAGCACACATTGTGTAATATCCAATAACAGTCATACCCATATATTTAACATAATGCTATGTTAAGTACACATTGAGTTATCTCCAATAACAGTCATATTTAACAGATTGATATGTTAAGTACACATTGTGTAATGTCCAATAACAGTCACACCCATATATTTAACAGAATCCTACGTTAAATACACATTGTGTAATGTCCAACAACAGTCACACCCATATATTTTACATAATGCTATGTTAAGTACACATTGTGTAATGTTCAACAAAAGTCACACCCATATATTTAACATAATGCTAATTTTCGTACACATTGTGTTATGTCCAATAACAGTCACACACAGATATTTAACATAATGCTATGTTCAGTACACATTGTGTAATGTTCAACAAAAGACACACCCATATATCAACATAATGCTAATTTTAGTACGCATTGTGTTATATCTAATAACAGTGACACCCATATATTTAACAATACTATGTTGAGTACACATTTTGTTATCTCCAATAACTGTCATATTTAACAGATTGATATGTTAAGTACACATTGTGTAATGTCCAATAACAGTCCCACCCATGTATTTAACATAATGCTATGTTATGTACACATTGTGTAAGGTGCTATGTTAAGTACACAATGTGTAATGTCCAATAAAAGTCACACCCATATATTTAACATAATGCTATGCTAAGTACACAATGTGTTATGTCCAATAACAGTCACATTCATATATTAAACAGAATTCTATGTTAAGAACAAATTGTGTAATGTCCAATAACAGCCACACCCATATATTTAACATAATGCTATGTTAAGTACATATTGTGTAATGTCCAATAACAGCCAAACCCATATGTTTAACAGAATCATGTATCAGGTACACATTGTGTTATTTATACCAGTTGTTGTATCCATGTATTTCAAATCCTTGTCTCTCTTTAGTAGCAAGAACACAACACTTCTCTCAGTTTTGACTACCTCGGAGTGTCTTAACAACTGTTGACTTAGCTTTTTCTTCTTTCTAGCTGTCTCTAGTGCTAAGTCAACGTTTTCTAGTGTAGACAGAATGTCAGATGCTGCAGCTGGAAAAAAAATAAAGATTGCACAAAAATGGTTATGTATATATATATATATATATATATATATATATATATATATATATATATATATATATATATATATATATATATCTGAATGGGATGCATACAAAAAAAAGTATGGATATCTACCTGAATGAGACAGATACTAAAACGGTTGTTATTTCTTTCTGTGATAAATGATTATTAACTAATAGAAGAAAAGTGGTTAAACAATATGGTTATTCATATGCTTGAATAGTATGGCTCTATAAAGGAGATAAGAATCTATTTATCTTCTGTTTGTTTTTTGTACTCCTGAAATTTCTTTTGTAGCTCATTGGCTTCCTGTGGGGGTGATGGCCTGATTCTTACGCTTCTCTAAATCTTCCAGGAAGCCATGGTTACCAATGACAATTTCAATCTCACGAAGGACCAAATCTATCTTGGCCCAGTAATCCTCAAACTCTTGCTGGCTAATCTTTCCATCCACAGAATGACCACTTATGTCATTCCTATATAAGCGTATCCTTTCCACACTTGCACCAAGAGTTGTGTCCCTTGGGTTATCGGCTGGCGGTTTTCCCCAGCCATTTGTCGGAGCAGAAACTGAACTGACATTTCTTACGATTATATATAATAAGGAAATGTGAAATTCTTCTACCTTTCCAGTGAATAGACCCTGCGGATCTGGGAATACCAACTGAACTTTATCTTTGTTCAGTCTGTTCAACTGGGATTTGTTGGCCAGGATTGCCTTGTAGATATCCGTTTGGGGCATAGGGGCATTGGCGAGGAGGATTTCTCTCAGAGCATTGGAACAAACAGTTGTCAACGCATTACACAAACGGGCATGGTTGATGTGCTCTTGGGTAATAGGTACATCAACATCATCTTTATCTTGACCATCTATGTTCTTGACCTGTAGGAAAGGGACATACTTTAAAAAAATGGAAGCTGGAAAACAATCTAAACAACAGTAGCAATTAAATGAGATAATTCACAGCATAAACATGTCTACAAGATGCTTGTATCTAAATGATGAATTGTTTTCCCATAAAATTATCTACCTATCCTGTTAAAAGGTATATTACTTTCAGAGTGCCAAGCTTCTATAAATACTTATATAAGCAGAGATTCATATATATATTAGCTATTTTATGATAATTCCTATATTCTGCAAATGTATAAAGCCTGAAGTGATGAAATTGGGAAAATCAGCGAGATGTCATAAAAACCTATCTAGATGAAATAAAGGAATGTCCATATAATGCAGATCAATATAACAAAATACGCTTCACTCAGAGGTTAATTGGGGAAGTTTGTTAGAGACAACAAGACACAGGCGATTCCACCCAGACACTGACTGGCAATTGAGATACTGGTCTTTGCAGCTCAAGTTACTGTTGGAGGACAGCTATTTGAGAATCTCCACAAATGGCCAAGCCATTAATACAGATTGATTGTGGTCAATAGAGTGCCCAATGGCCCTCATCATATAAAACTTTTAGTACCAAGCTGTTTAAATTTGTTCTTTTCTTTTCAACAGCTTCAAATTATCATCATATGTATAGGATGATTTCAGACAAATTTGGTCAAATTATGTTTAGTCACTTGTGATATGTCGTTAAATGTGTTTTTCTTGGTTTTAATATTGATAACAATATAAAGTTGCAAATTAGAATCATCTGACCTACTTTATGGTGATATAGTTTCTTTCAAAATTTGGTTAAATTGTGTGACATGATTTGGATAACAAACAGTTTTATGGTGTAACTTTTTTAAATTAAATTTGAAAGTGGAATGGCATAATTTGCACAGATGTGAAAGACTTCAATGCTAGGATGCTTTCTACCTTGTTTGGTCTGAAAACAGTTTGTCAGTTTGTGAGAATCTAATAGCCAAGGAAGATCACATAGCCTTATTGTCAGGAGAGGTGGGTCTGCTTTATTGCCAGGGATGAACAGAACGTTGTTTAATAATACATACGAGAGTCATTTTTAATCATTGCAAGGGAAATTGCATTTGACAGCTGTTGTATTATACATCAAACATTTGTAATACAGTAACATGATAATCTTTATGTAGTAGTAGTATTTAAGGTTTTAAGGGAAACCGGCCACGTAGGGTCATATGTTCACTATTTTACACTACCAATTAGCATGCTAGTGATTTAGATTTTCGCAAGGGGATGGAATGGTGCCAAATCCCCACGGGCATTTATGTATACAAAGTATGCTATTTAATTTGGTCGTCATGTCGCGCCCCTGGAAGGGGCTGTCGACATGAATGAGAGACCTAGGGGAGTGGGAATAGAACAGCCACGCACTCAACCCTATCAACCTATCGGAAGCTGCAGTGCTAGAGGTGCAATGGCACCAAATGATGACTAGTGAAAAATGGTTTTCACGTCTAGTCTTTTGCTGGTGTAGTCTGGCTGAGGAAAAGGATCTGTGAACTGGCACGCCCTAGCTTTATCAAATCGAGTCCAGTTGTTGCTAGTAGACACCCAATACCGATATTGTGTAAGACACCTGTGCAATTGAGTCAATCTTTCAAGTTTTATTTTTTCCTAATCATCCTAACATTCAAATTTTTGTCTAGTACAGAGTGTACTTTTGGTGTGTTCCCTATTAAATTTTGTAAACTAGGTATGTCAAGTGACATGTTTAGGTTGGTCAGTGTCAGGTTAAATGGGTTAATTTTGATGGTGGAGAGCCAAAAATGATCACGTTTGATTTTGAAGTATAAATAGCCCTTAAAAGGGCTTTTTGATGGAGTGTTACAGGGTGTAACTGTAGTTCCCTCTTTCTTCTGGTGAATCCCTGTGTCCTTCTTGGATGTCTTGCTTTTGTTGTTGTTCCTCCATCTTGATGTTGCCTCCTCCCGTCGTGTCCATTCCGTGTTCTTCCTTAATTTTGGAATACTTTGTGCTGTTATTAAAGTAGAGTATACAACCTCATATGACAGCCTATTCTCGCGTTGGTAGTTATTGAATGTTAAAATTTAGTTTCTCGAGTAATTAAGGTAATTGCGTGAACTTTTATTGCAGTGTGAGCTGTCTTGCTAGATGGTCAGGTTTGACCATCTAAATCATTTTATAGGCTTTAGTTCTTATGGCTTAGTTTATGATGCAGCCTTGTGCTGCGGAGCCTGATAGTCTGGGTATTGACTACCTTATAATGTTATTAATCTAGAAGAGATTAAAAATGGATATATATGTATATGCAAATATTTTGACTCCATTGATATCCATGATCTTGATTTGGGGAAACAAATTTGATAATTTAGCAAAACAATTCTCAAACAGAACAGACTCCCTCCCAGGTAAAACTTTAAATTTGTAACCCTGACCCATAATTCTACCAGCTTTGGAAGCCTGAGACCTAATAAAACCTGCCCTATACTAATGACAGATTTTGGACGCCTAAGACCCAAGAAAACTTGCCCTATACTAATGACAGGTTTTGGAAGCCATTCAAGTGATACAATAAATATGGATTTATTTTATTTCCAAAATATACCTTAGTTTGAGGCTCATCCAATTCTTTCTTTGCACCAGCTTGCGTCTGACTTTTCACCTTGCTGGCTTCCTCACCTGGAAAATAATTAGATGATGGTATAATCTTCCAAACTGTCTGCATGTCTCATTTTACATTCACAGTGAAAGTGTCAACATGACAAGTCAAAATTAGCACAGAATGGGAACAGATTCCAAACTGCATGAATTTAAATCAAATTGATTTGTTAAGTGGAGAAGATGTTGTCAATAATTTCCTCTTCACCAACATAAATAAGGGCTTGTCGATATTTCAGTTGTTTGCACCTGCAAGCAAGTGCAATCTTATAGATTTGGTAGTGAGACGTATATACAATCTGATGGATTTGGTAGTGAGTCATCTATACAATCTAATGGATTTGGTAGTGAGTCATCTATACAATCTGAGTCATCTACACAATCTGATAGATTTGAAAGTGAGTCATCTACACAATCTGATGGATTTGGTAGAGAGTCATCGATACAATCTAATGGATTTGGTAGTGAGTCATCTATACAATCTAATGGATTTGGTAGTGAGTCATCTATACAATCTGAGTCATCTATACAATCTGATGGATTTGGTAGCGAGTCATCTATACAATCTGATGGATTTGGTAGTGAGTCATCTATACAATCTAATGGATTTTGTAGTGAGTCATCTATACAATCTGAGTCATCTATACAATCTGATAGATTTGGTAGTGAGTCATCTACACAATCTGATGGATTTGGTAGAGAGTCATCTATACAATCTAATGGATTTGGTAGTGAGTCATCTATACAATCTAATGGATTTGGTAGTGAGTCATCTATGCAATCTGAGTCATCTATACAATCTGATGGATTTGGTAGTGAGTCATCTATACAATCTGATGGATTTGGTAGTGAGTCATTTACACAATCTGATAGATTTGGTAGTTAGTCATCTACACAATCTGATGGATTTGGTAGTGTCATCAATACAATCTGAGTCATCTACACAATCTGATAGATTTGGAAGTGAGTCATCTACACAATCTTATGGATTTGGTAGTTAGTCATCTATACAATCTGATAGATTTGGTAGTGAGTCATCTACATAATCTGATACATTTGGTAGTTAGTCATCTACACAATCTGATGGATTTTGTAGTTAGTCATCTACACAATCCGATAGATTTGGTTGTTAGTCATCTACACAATCTGACAGATTTGGTAGTTAGTCATCTACACAATTCCTACACTCATATTTGTTCCAGAGATTTCCTTGCACTAGGAAATTATAATTTTTTTTATCTGTTTTGAAACAAAGGATGTGAGTAGTATGAAAATGGCATATAAGAATATGAGTAGTCTGAGAATGGCATTGGAACAGGTGAGTAGTCTGAAAATTGCAAGTACACATTCTTCATTACACTTCAATTATAGTACAATTCTTAATTGAATTTAATTGATATAACGTGAAATAAGTTGGCTATCAAGTTAGTAAAGACAACAATCACAATGACTGAGACAAATAGCAAATTATAAAATAAAGTTCAATAAACTATGTTTTTATAGACTGTTAATTATCTACTTAATCTAATCTTTGATGCACATAATTCCAACATTTTAATAAGAAGCTCAAATGTCTAGTCATCTTATGTGTATCCTCACCTACTTTACCCCATTCTAAATTCAATTCAGCAATACTTGATTTATCTAGCAGTCTATAAAAACATAATTTATATATGTTTTATAATTTACAAGTTGTCTAAGTCATTGTGAGTGTTGTCCTCACTGACTTGACCCCATTCTAAATTTAATTCAGCAATACCCGATTTCTCTAGCAGTTTATAAAAGCATAATTTATATATGTTTTATAATTTACAAGTTGTCTGTCATTGTGAGTGTTGTCCTCACTGACTTTACCCCATTCTAAATTTAATTCAGCAATACCCGATTTCTCTAGCAGTTTATACAAACATAATTTATTGATGTTTAATTATATAATTTACAAGTTGTCTAAGTCATTGTGAGAGTTGTCCTCGCTGACTTGACCCCATTCTAAATTCAATTCATCAATACCTTGATTGAGAATTTCAAACAAGTGAGGATTATTGCCACAATGACTTGGGTATTATATTTTCCTAAGAACATTTTCAGATCTATAATTTATAGTAGTGAGAAGGGATATTCTCAGTGTGGAACTCCCAGGGTATCAGGTAGTGGTCTTGTTCATTGTCCTGTTAATATTCTCAGCGATATAGCACGATTACAAGTACTCATAGGAGGAAAACGAGCTGGAAATAACTCACCGGAAATAATTAATGAAGCAGCTGATATATGCAGGTGGTTATTTCAAGGCGACATCATGGATATTGATGTATATCAAGATTTTGTTGACGAGTTAGAGGACGGTTTTCACAGTGACTAATCACCACATTAGATAAATATCATTTAAATAAGATGATCATACACTACAACCACGATAAACCAACAAGTGTCTACGTAGTAAATTCACGATTGCCTGTTTATAGAGCGTACTATGGTGATCGTCTCGGAGATACCATTGCAGGGTTATTTTCAAGAATGGCTCCAAAAGTAGCGCCATTAGGAAAACAATTATCGATGAAAGCCATTGATGTCATTCATGACAAGGGTATTAGTGCTGTTGGAGATGTTGCCGGGAAAGCATTTTCCACTGCGAAGGATAAACTAATGTCGTTAGTTCGACACCGAAGAAAACCACCAGCGACTTCGTCATTGCCGTTACCATCTACGGAAGTAATGCCCGCAAGTGCTAGCAAAATAATAAATAGCACAGTGGATCAGAAATTAGCATCGTTGGTGACTTCTTCGTTGGCCAATGATGCATATGAGGCACAGATAAATAATATTACAAACATGGTAGCAGGAAGCGGCTTGAAGCCACGACGAAAATCATGATTTAGATCGAGGAATATATTATATAATGTTCAAACGATCACTTGATCCAGCCTTTGATATGGACGCCCCAGTGCACAAAGATGATTCTGTACGCGATTATCAATTTTATTCCTATCATGCAGTACAACCAAATCTTCGATCAAGAATCGAACTTCAAGTCTAGTATACCAGTAAATATTTTCTGCCATGTGAAGCATTTATCGAAGTAGAAGGAGAACTCGTAACAAATGATGCTGCTCATGATGATCCACAATATAACAATAACCCAACTCTCCGAGTTGGTTTTGTTAATAATGGTATCATGGCATTATTTGAGAGTGCTAGATATATGATTGATGGAAGAGAAATTTAATCTATAGAGCTAGCAATAATAGGGTTAGCAAGATATTGTGATGATTATACAAGATCAGCGGTTCCATCTATGATGTTTTCTAAGGATATTACTGATCACCCTGAACACGTCCAGTATTCTAGATTAAAGGCAGCATTAGCTGCTGAAGCTGATCCAGCACCACACGGATATGTAAGACCAGCTGATACTTTTGATGTCATAAATAATATTACTAATCACAACTTGGGTTTTGCAACACGCCTAGCAACGTTAGAGGGACAGCGTCGATGATTTTCATTCATGATTCCACTGCATCATATTTTTGGATTCTGTAGAAATGTCCGAAAATTTATCTATGGAGCGAAGCATACAGCAGCACTCGTGCGAAAGGGTAATGATAATGATGCAATCTGGCGTGGCGCTGGTGTTCCCGAGGGTAAAGTAAATATAACAAAACTATCACTGTGGATGCCAGTAATGACTCCATCAATCACAACAGAAGAGCGATTACTATCATTTATGGATCATGGAGGAAAATCATTGCTAAGTTGGCTAACAACAACAACGGATACCATGGATTCTAATATTGATGGTACATTTACATGGCACCTGGCATCAAAACAAGGTGTTTCAGCTCCACGTCATATATTTGTTGCGCTACAGAATACTGCGCGATTAAACAAGAACGAAGTCATATGATATTTGATCAGATAGGTGTTAATGAAATCTCTCTGAGAATAAACGGACAACTGGAACCATCCGAGGATATACAACTTGATTACACCACTAACCATATTGCACGCGTGTATCATCGTCTGTTGTCATATATGGGACGCGATCAAAATGTCGATACTGGTCTGCAAATATCACAATTGGATTTTAAAAATCAATATCCGATTTATTACGTTTCACTGGAACATCTTGAAATAACAGGACAATCCATCGTTGACATACACTTTAGAGCTGGTGTAGCCCGTCCTGGTGGTATTGCTA
This sequence comes from Unio pictorum, assembly GCA_030141615.1. Taxonomy (NCBI): domain Eukaryota; kingdom Metazoa; phylum Mollusca; class Bivalvia; order Unionida; family Unionidae; genus Unio; species Unio pictorum. The sequence continues at coordinate 7,551,809 of JARLTB010000291.1, forward strand.
ATTACAGAGCAATTGCTGTCATTCTCAGCGACAAATCAATGCTACTCGAAAGTGTTGGTGGACGAATGAGAGTAGTCGATGCACCAGTGGAAAATATGTAACAATTAGATCAATCTGTTATTAATATAATGTCATACAGTGTTGTTAGTGTTACGTTAACTCCTAGTCAACTCAAGAAATTGCAATCGGAATCAGCTAAAAAATGTGGAACCACGATAACGCTGAAACACAATCAGATGTCTGGTGGTCAAAATAAATTGTCACTGACAACTTATCAGATAAAACAATTTAATGATGCTTTCAAAGACAGAAAGGATGTGCAGATCACAGTCTCTGCAGCTGCGATCAAAAACATGATACAATCAGGTGGTATATTTCCACTGTTAGCTGCGATTCCAGCATTAATTGCAGCTGGTAAAGCGGCTGCGTTGGGAGCTGCTGGAGCTCCTGGTGGAAAAGCAGTACACAGTGTTGCTCAACCATATGAACCAAAAAAAGGACGTGGATACAAAAAAGGGAAAGGGTCTAAGATTACCAGGAACCCCGTATTCATGGCACAGTGGAAAGGGCCTGAGACTAAGAACAGTTTACTAACTCGAGAATAAAAGGTTCTGTCGCCGATGTCAAATTTTGATTTAATCAATGCTGCTAAAAAACTAGCGATAAAAACTTCAGAGGTGTCTGTATGAAAGATCAGTTGCCGGCACAACCAAACAGCGTTGAAACCGGTATCATTAATCTCGATAACAGCACCGGACCTGGAACCCACTGGGTTGCATACGCGATTGATCCGCGTGTGATTGTTTATTTTGATTCATATCGGTTAGCGCCGCCTAAAGAATTTACGCGTTATATAAACCACTTAAAAACTCCTATCTGGTATTCTACGCTACCAACACTGGAAATGAATGACCCACCAATATGCGGCATAGAAGTATTAAATGTCCTTGACGCATTTCATCATCGGGAAGTAATCGCTTTTAGAGAGAAATTATATAAAATAACATGATTGATATTTGTGGGAGATCTTTATCAATGCTGAAAAATTCCGGTGCCGATGGCACTGTGGGAATATCTGCAACCGGTGATATAAAAAAAAAATAATCGAAAATGAAATAGCTGAGATGTTGAACTTAGCAAGTGTTGATCCCAATGAAATAGTTGTATTTCAAGTTGTATTTCAAGATTGTCATGGTAAATTGAAAAAGAGTAAAAATGTTTCCCTTGATGACATTTTAGTTAAACGCAGTGTAACGGAAAATGCTATCGCGATATTTTCCGATCATGGTAAACTTAAACCAGGAGTACTTGTTTCAACTATTGGTGATGCCCAACAAAAGCTACAATCAGAATACAACGATCGTATAATTAATTTTGGTCGATTACAACAGAGTATAATTAATAACATCGAATCCCCGATAAATCATTTCTTCGGGGGTTCCACGTCGCAACCTGAGTTGCATATCATACACGTAAAAACTGCTATCGATAATTTAGCAATATTGTTATCCCAGTATGACGCTCATGCAATTCAATTTGGTAATCTACGTAAAAATTTTAAAAAGACTGACGACGCCATCGATGAACTTTTTTGATAAAGACGTGAAACCCAATGATATTAAAATGGATCTCGCTGATATTATCACGAAACTCAGTGAAATAACAGCGATTAATCAGCGAATATAAGCTATCAACGTTGATATTAAAACGACCAACGATATCATCAGGGATGATATGCCGAAGATGATAAAAATACTTGAAAAAACGAAAATTCCTCATGAGAAAACCAACAACATAGTATACACGATTCAATATGGATCATTTGCATGGACACCACTAAATAATATTTTAAATATCATCGCGGCCGTCAAAGGTATTTATCGATTAACACTACTGACACCGATTCAATGTAATATTTCATCAATTAGTTCATCTGGGGTCAACAATATGATATCAACTATCATCGACAAGGATACAACTGAACAGTTCACGATAGTAACCACTGATAATAATTTGGCTAGGGTTTCAGTAACATGGTATGTGGAATTTGTAGCGGATTTAAGTAAACAACTAAACTGAAATCTGTTGCAATAAATAAAATGTCATCACAGCAATATCACTAAGATCAGATCAGAGAATTTCAAACTAAACTCAAAACCCTCACTGAGGAGTACCAAAAAAAATTAAAAAAAATACGAAGAATAACCGCAGTTGATGTTACCATGTACTCAGTGAGTGGTGTAATCACCGGAGCTGGTATAATACACTCCTCGGTGACAATGATTGCCCCGATAGCTGTTCCAATTTGTATATCAGCGGCGACAACAATCGCAGGAATTATTTCAATAATAATAAAAATATTTCATCATGCATCCAGCACAAACTGCAAGATTATGCAATCAAAATCCATGTTGTATCAACCGCATACTCGCAATTATCCTCGATGATATCATCGTCACTCGATGATACATTAATATCAGATAGTGAGTTCTCAGCAATGGTACGTGTTTATGATTCCAAGATGTCAAAATTAGATCGACAACATGAGTATAATAACAATGGCAAGATCGCAAGAACTACTTCAACGAATAGCAGAAAATACCAACCCGGTGAAAACAAGTATGATCTCAATAATATCAACCAATCCTGAATTCAGTGTGAATTTCCATACTCCGATTCCCCTGAAGGAGATAGCGTTCGCAAAACTACGAGTGTATCACAGTTAGCCAAATATTAGATCGGTAGCATTTGGTGGTCAACAACCGAATACGGTAATTCATTGGTGTTTGCGGATAAGAATAAACCTATCGGTGAACCAGACTGGAACGTTGTTTCGATACCATCTGGGTCCTACCAAAATTGAACAAATCAATAGCGAATTACAGCGTAGAACAAAATCCATTACTGGAAAAGAATCAAAAGTCGCTACAACAGTTCATGAGCCGACATTATTATCCGCGATTGTAATAAACGCGCCCGGATATGCCGTTGATATCTATCAGAGTTCTATAAGTACCATGTTAGGATGGTCTGAAATACCACCTTGACAAGAAACCGTTAAGATACCCAAACCAAAAAAATCTGATTATATATCCACGAGGGAACATTATCACGGGTATAATATTGGACCCTTAAGAAGAATAGATTATTGGTTAGTAGATACGGAACCTTTAAATAGGCTTTTGTTCGTCTATTTTGGTTACAGAAGAACCAATAATGATGAAGTATAGGAGTGGATAAATGAACTCGATGTTAATAAACAGTTCACAGAAAAGAAAACTTTAGAGGTTATATGGTAACAGCAATCAGTACAATTCCACCAAAACGAGATGATGTCATCAAATCCATGGAGGTATGTAATAAAATTATCACCTACGTGGACAAATTTAATTTAGGACTAATTCAATATATATTACGTTCTAACTACCCCACAACGAGAACAGAATTTGCAGCGAAGTATAAAATCCGCATTGAAGATATTCCCACATTTAAGCTTCCAGGATATAACGTACCAGAACAAAAAAATCTCTCAATGATGCCATCGATGATGGTTTCAAAAGAACCCACGACGCATGGAAGAAAATAGCACCATCACAAACAACAATTCTCAAACATAATAATGACCCAGACGGAGGCGGCAGGCATATCGCTCCTCAAAACGTCAATATATCCTCGGTGATTGCATTGAATTTAGCATGTGATGTTATCAAGGGAAGCTATAAAATAAATCTCGAGCGATCAAATCAAGCTCAGCAGGGATATATTTTACATTCATTTGCACCAACAGGTCCTCCAGAGTTTCTAATAATTGAGTCCCCAATTAATCCAGTCTATATGCGATGTCATAATGATTCATTAACGAGAATTAATTTCAAACTCACTGACCAATCTAATAATCTGATTGATTTACAAGGCGCGGTTTTACAAATTAGTCTGTTTGTGAAATCTTAAATGATTTTCATCGTAAAAAAGATTGCTAAACCCACAGCAGCAGAGGGTGGCACGCCAACGACTGTGGCGTCTTTTTTTTATTCTGATTTGCCAAATGGGTTTCTATAAAGCATTTATGAGGAAGCCTTGGTTTGCCAAATAGACGCTTCTATAAAGTTGTCCGATTCGCCCCCTCTGCTGCTTTATGCAATAAATATATTTATTTATTAATGTTATTTTTAGAGACTTGTTTATTATGTTTATTTTAACCCTTATTCAAGAGCTATATTGTTTTGTAGCACAAGATGATGCAGTGCTAAATTTCTTAAGGAAAGAAATGAAAACAGTACTCTACTTTTAACTTGTGATTTTTTATTGGGCTTACTATTATACCTTTCCTATATTTAATGTTTAAATACTACTGAAACAGTGGGTGAATGACATGGTATATTGTTGTGTCTATCCAGCATGGACAGTGAGTAGAATCACACTTAACACCATTTTCAGATTAAAAATAACTTGTTTATCTATTACTAAGTCTCAAACTCCAATAACCTGATATACTTTCTAACATTCATCACTTTTATCAGACTGTAGTTTATCCAAGAATTTGCCAAACAAAATTGTCATCTATGTATAAACCTTGGTTGTAAACATACTACATATCTATATCATGATTTTATACAGTCACATAAAATTACTATGGTCCAATTACTATACATATATCTACTTTGATTTTATACACACATAATTACCATGGTCCACTTACTATATATATATATATATATATATATATATATATATATATATATATATCACTACAATCTGATTGCTTACACTGACCAATTGTGGTCGATATATTATATACATCTACATCTTTATTTTATACAAACTGGACCAACCATTGTTCACATGCCAGATATATCTCTTTTGGCTTTTGTCTAAATCACCATGAATAACCTCATAATGATTTGTTTCACTGTACGATAAATCTTCACATATTTTTAATGATTCAATGATATTGTTATGAATTTGTATGCACAATAAGATGTCTTTATTTTAAAAAACACATTTATTGTATTCTCAAACACAAATCAACATTTGTTTTCACACATACACCCATACACACAAGAACATACAAATATAAAGGATTGTCTTTCATATACACACACACACACACAAATACACAGGAATATTTTATTTTCTTTAAATATTCCCTATAAAATCGTATCCATTGGTCAGGAAGTCATACCACAGAGTACCTTACTTTTTTCTATATATATTTTGTCTTCTGTATAAAGGTTTGAATCCGCTAAACTTGCTTAAAATTGGAAAAGATGATAGCCAGGAGAAAGCAAATACACACATACACACACACACACACAGTCATACAAGACAACTTTTCTTTTTTACTATTCCCCACACATAAAAAGCCATGGGTCAGGGACCCATCTCAAGGACAACCTTATAATTCCTTTTTCCTTCACATACGAATTGTCTATGTATATGAAGGTTTGAATCAGCTCAAATGTCACAATACAAAAAGAAGACAGCCGGAAGAACACACACACACACACAGACACACACACACACACTCTAACATTATTAAGAAACTTTTATTACACTTCCTATAAAATATCAGCAAGCAGAGAGCAGAGGAGAAGACAAAGGAATATTGTGAGCTATAAATCTTATCAAAATAGTTTTAGATGATAAGTACCAAAGTATAACCAAGTGATGATTCAAATTTTGGATGCATCAACTTTTTTTTCCTAAATATATCTAGATTATTTCAGCCAATGGCCAGAAACTATAACGATCCTATACTACAATATTAATATATGTGTGCCATATAGTTTCAAAACATTCCAGTTTGTTGTTTTCTTTGGCTTATTCCAATTCACAAATGTAGTATTGTTTTAAGACATTTTTAAACAAAGGTAGAGAAGGCAGTTTCGGTTCATGGAGCATAATGTAAATTTGTCTATTAGATATATGCAATATAAAATGAATTACACTACCTGGTTCTAAAATACCAACAAGTATTCCTGTAAGAGAAAATATATACAGGAAATTGGTGTCATCTCAAATTCATTGGCTTAAATCCAGGGATTTAATATTAGTAACAAGTAGTCCAGTAAGAGGAAATATATACAGGAAATTGGTGTCATTTCCAATTCATTGGCTTAAATCCTGGGTTCAAATCAGCAGCAATTCATAACAGAGTGCACTGATTCAGATATAGTGCAGCCGGACTGCTCTAGTGTCACAGTGCTTAGAGCATTCGTCTGGGTTGCTGGAGTTCGCGGGTTCAAACCCCGGATAATGTGACGAGTTGCCACATGTAACAGCATGATGTACCATTGATAGTGATCACTATTAACTGTCATAATGCATACATGGTAAGGTTATGGTTCATATTATTAAAACTACATTACAAATAACACATAAAATGCATTGTCAGTTATTTTGGTTCCTTTTTCGATTTAAAATGTATATTGCCTCTACAAGCAGTATGCACTGCTGATATTTTAACAGTCCAAAGAGAACCGTGACTGCAAAAAGGAAAAACCAAGCTCTGCACGCTGATACCTTACAGTATTTTGATTGTTATGTAATATCTGCCTATGAATAAAATAAGGTGGTTTGACGTCGAATAGTTTACGACATGCAACATGAATTTGGTTTGAAATTGAAAAGGATTCTCAAAAGAACTTTGGATCAAACGAAAGGTGGCGCAGACGACGAACAATACCAAGGATTACTACGTGCATGTAATATATGGCAGTTCCATTGAGGATATATGGGCAGCAATTTTTCGACCAAGATTGCCCTTTCAGTCCAGAACAAACTTAGTGGTAACAAAATCTTCATCGCCATGTTATATGAATTATTCATGGTCTTTCTTTGGTTCATCAATACAATCAGCATCAAAAAGGAAACACTCTTGTATGCCATCTACCAATCTTAATAACATTTCCTTCTCGTTTGCATTTTGGTCATAATGTGTTTGCTATTAAACTGTGTCATTTCACATACATGTCATTGAAGAGTGATTGTTATACGTAAATAAAAATATTTTAAAAGATTAAAAAACGTACTAATAAGCAACGACTCACCCAAATTATGGAAGACAGTGCACGGAAACATTATTTACTAATTAGCGGATAAACCCAATACCGAAGTAATACCTTTTTAATATTAGTTGTCATTGTGTGGTAGAATACGTCACTCTCATGTACCCTTTTGTGGCGGAATACGTCACTGTTCTGAGCATTCCGTTCCAAGACAGTTTTTGTACAGGCGGCACTCTACAGTTTCGTATTTTGCATTTCAAGCTTATTTAAATTTTCCATTCCTAAATTAGTTTATGTGGACATCCAGTCTTCTGTGCCATGATTTATTTTAGCAGTTTAAATGTATGCATGTTTTCTTTCCACATTGTTGGTTTGCAATGGACACACAGAAAGGAAGTTTTCTGCTTTTAGAATGTTCCATGATTATAGCCCCAAACTGTGCAGCAGCCTCACCCCCACCCCCCAAGAACCACTACTCTGTAGTCTGTTGTTGTATGCATTATCTCTGTACACAAATGTCGTTGTATATTTGTCGATTAACATCATCAACAAAGTTTTGATTTTCCACTAAAGTAGATTCATTGACAGATATTATTGTATTAGATATTTCCTTAACACTTTTATATAAATAGCCAGAAGAAGGAGGTTGAACATTTAAACAGGATATAATACATCTTAGGTTAATCACTCCAACTTTGGTCTTGTCGCAAGAAAGTGCCAACATCTCATTTAAATTTCCTGTGAATGGGCCTGTCTTTCTCTGTTCTTAGTTCTTCTCTGGAAAGGGAGGTTTTTCTGCTTCGTGCAGATTGCAGTTTGTACATTTAACTGTTAAAAAGGAACATAGTCATTGAGTTTTGATTCTATACATCTATGGATTATATTGTTTAAAATTTCCAACTATATCATGCATTATGTGCAATGTTTCCAATATCCTATTTAGTTTTGGTATGATGATAATTAAATTTCCATTGATGTTGTCAACACCCGTTGCCTCATGTGACCAAACAATGAAGTTTATTTTTCATTTTTTCTCTTTTGAGGGCAGAGATTGGATGGCACTTGATTTGGGCCACAGGAAGATAGTGATTCTTCATATACATATTTTTTTGGGTGCTTTATTTCTAGAGATGCAGAGCCAGATTGCAACTTTAATCCAGTTTGGCAACTTTTGGCTAATCGTACACCATAGTCTCATGGTTGACTGTGTTGTGTGAACTCTTGTGATGTCTAGCTATTTTCTTAGGTCTTCATGCAGCTATGTTTTCTTAGATAGTGGCTAATGTACGATAATGTAGTATTAGTGATGTCGTGTTTACCAATTTGTCCTGGTTGTGATGGATCTTAGACAGGATTTGACATCATAGTCAGGATGGGGCTTGAAATTGTAAGGAAACACCACAACCCATGTATAAAAGTCTGCATGTTTTGAGGCGTTTATTTATTTGATCATATAAAGCAGTCAACGTCTTTGATTTTCATTGTAATCAATTATGTATGAAATCGCTAATAACATTCCCCTCGACTCTTCCTTTTAATTGTTTGGTATACAAGCTTTAATACAGATTGAAATTAGGTTACTAGTACCAAAGAAAAAAATAATTATTTACAAACAAAATGTATATTTTTGTCTATTGTTATGGAGATATAGCATCAAGGACTTATTTGTCTTAATCCAATGGTGGAAACGTATTCAACTATTGCCTCAAACTTTTATTGACATTGACCAAAGTATAATTTGCAACTTGGAAAATGATGAGAATACATTATTTAATGTTAGATTTGAACAACAAAATAAGTTCTTTATAGGCATTTATTCTTTGTGAATGTCTTTCTTTCATCTCAAAATTATAGCATTTCCAAGTGATGATAGAATACAGTTTTGACGTCATGAAGATACATTGAAGCTAATTCAGAGGGATATAGTAAATTAACTACATGGTTGTCATAAATACCACGTATAATAAAAATCTTTCAAATTGACTACAGAATGAAAAAAAATTCAATAAATGGACAACACATCTTCAGTGGTTATATACAGAGCATTAGGGTGTATACCCATGGAGTTTATATATATATATATATATATATATATATATATATATATATATATATATATATATATATATATATATATATATATATATATATAATGCTGTTTGTATTAACAGTGGTTCATTAAGTTGTTATTCACTGCAGTTTAAAACTTAAGTGCATTTGCATTCCAAAATCAGGTAGGCTTGAGAAGAGTTATGTCCCATGGATATTGTACTCAATACGGAATAGACTATTAACTTATGTGACTAATTGTTTCTAAAAATGTTGCATTAATTTCAAATTTCTCAAGGAAGATGGTATCAGTTTGTCTTTGAACCGGTAATATTTTGGATTTTTGCTTTTGGTTTTCTTATTATTGTCAAATAAAATTATATGCACAAAGATGAAAGAGAAGCAGAACAAAATTCATTGTCATGGTGTTTAATATTTGTTTTATTTTCAGATATAAAAAATATATAGTATCATGTGGTCTTGGTTTATTAAGCTATGTCACAAATATTTCAAACTCAATTAACAGCTCATGAGTTAATGACAAATTAAAAGCTTTAGCTCGATATACACAAGTTACCAGCAAGTGTACATTTGGACAGACTCACATGACCAACATGGTTATGGAATAATTTATGTAACATTTCATGGGAAAAGATAGATTGATTTGCTCCATTGACTAACGTTCTATGTTGAAACTATGGTAAAGTCATTGCCATCTACGTGTAAGGTATCACATAGCTGCCTTAGAAAAACATGTATAAATCTTGATCATCATCACTTGAACCAAATGGAGTAAATATGGCTAGATAATCATGTAAAACATATGGTGAATGCCAAAGCAATAGGCCTGTTTATTTAAGGTTGTTACTCCCCCTTGTGCGAGTTATCGTTATTTGTTAAATCTATTTCCCTTGAGCAAACAATCCTATGAAATGTCGTATAATCGCTGACCAGTGCTCTTTTGACAAGCTATCAATTTATAAACTGAAGGTTTATTTAAGAGATAGAGGTGCACATGTGTCTGGGAGAAAATAATCAAATAAATGAAACGGCTTATGGGATAGTGATTTGACTCATTTGCCATTGTTCTGAACAGAAGATTGTACAATTATCTTGTAATGAACAGTTCAAGAACTTTTGATTGTAAAATGACGAATGTCATAAAGCAGTTGAAGACTGAAGTGTTTTTTATGAAGACAGATACGTGCACTCATTTGCATATCACACATTTTCGCAGGAGTGCTCGCATTGCTATGTGAAGGCAAAAGTAATTCCATCGTTGCCAAATGATTCTAAGAAGAAAAATTATTTATTCATTGTTTTATGTTTTAGCATGTTTATTGGGAAATATGCATATTTTTAGTAAATAGGAACATATAATTTGGTTTTGGTGTGCTTTTGATGCAAGTAGGAGTTCTTTCGAAATTTACAAACACAAACCACCAACACTTGACCATATTCGGCCTTGTTGATACTGAGCTTTAATTCTGACTCTTAATAAAAATAAGTTTTATGTACTGGAAAAGAATTTAAATTTTAGTACACTATTAAATTCCACAAATCATTCATGATTATGCCATATGTGTGTGTGTATATATATATATATATATATATATATATATATATATATATATATATATATATATATATATATATATATATATATATATATACATACATATATATATATATGTATATATATATACATGTATATATATACATGTATTTATATATATATACATGTATATATATACATGTATTTATATATATATATATATATATATATATATATATATATATATATATATATATATATAGATATATATATATATATCTTCTGTGTGTGTATTCATATATATTCAGACTAAGTTAGCCTAATAATGATCCAGTCAGCTTCCTAACTGATAAGCTAGTTCTTCTGTGTTTTGAAAACAGTTCTGAACCATCCATAAAAACCGACACTCTTGCAGCTTAAAATATCAATCCAAGTTGCAAATCATCCCATTTATAACTTTTCAAGCCACTTTTAAAGTAAACATTACATGCATTTCTGCAAACATACAATATGGATAATAGAAACTTCGACCAACAATGATTTATTAGTAAAAGATTTACTGTGTGGCGATAACATTATAACCTTTATCAATGCTCAATACCAGATGTTACTCATCAAGTATCAATTATATAAATGTCATAATATATGGTTTCTAAATTTAACAAAAGATGAAAATTGGTTGTCTCTGAATCTCACATGGGCAATCAGGGCAGTCCTTTCATCTCAGTGTAATATTTAATGATCAGATGAAATCAATATGACAGCGTTTTAAACCCTAATACATCATTTCTGAATATGTAATGAATGGAGTGATTTAATTGTATAGTTTAAGCTTTTGCATTAGGTTTGAAGTTCTAATATTTTATATGCAGTAGGTTTAAGTTGCGAGTGTTGATTTTGATAAGATTTGTTTATAGACTGATTTTTTGAAAGTAATAAAATTCTTTGCTTTTAAATTCTGGCAAAGAGAAATGACACATGAAAAAAATATTAAAGAGGTAACAAAACCCCACTGAACATCGTGAATGCTAAGACTATATCATCACAATAACTGGGCATATGTTAACACTTTGAATGCTAACAAACATCACAGGAATGGGCCACATGTGAACACTTTGAATGTAAATAAACATATTGTATTTGTAATTAGAAAAATGAAAACTATGATCATCCTCACCTGTCTACAAACTCTTAATGAGATGAAGCTTTATTGATTAATTGATTTATTTCTAATCAAACATATGAATGCAAGCATGTTCCACATCAATTGCATCTATATTACAAGGATCAAGGGCCATAACTCCATATTTATTCTACTGTATTATATTTTTATAATTTGCAAATACAAATGCATAATAATGACCTCTTAAATCAGTGTCCAAGGGCAGACAATGATATCTGAAGGCATATTTGTAAATTCAAGATTCAGATAATCATGACATATCATGATTTTGTGGCTGACAATTAAATTCAATGTTATGATCATACCACATCTCATTGTCATTAATCAATAATGGCTGCAAATTAGGTATTAAATCATAATCTTAATATGTCTGATATTTTGTTATCCATAATTAAAGTCTATAGTCATAATCATCACAAACGTCTGAAGGCATAATCATGACATATATGAATTCTGAATGGTGTGATAATTATTAATGTGATAATAATTAAGTATGATAACATGGTGTGATAATTAAAGTCTATAGTAATAATCATTACAAAAGTCTGAAGGCATAATCATGACATATATGAATTCTGAATGGTGTGATAATTATTAATGTGATAATAATTAAGTATGATATCATGGTGTGATAATTAAAGTCTACAGTCATAATCATTACAAAAGTCTGAAGGCATAATCATGACATATATGAATTCTGAATGGTGTGATAATTATTAATGTGATAATAATTAAGTATGATATCATGGTGTGATAATTAAAGTCTATAGTCATAATCATCACAAAAGTCTGAAGACATAATCATAACATGTATGAATTCTAAATCCCAGGGATGAATATTAAAATCATTCTCATGACATGTATGAATTCTGAATCCCAGGGGTGAATATTATAATCAATCCCATGACATGTATGAATTCTGAATCCCAGGGGTGAATATTAAAATCTAACCCATGACATGTATGAATTCTGGATCCTATGGTTGAATATTAAAGTCATAATCATGACATGTATGAATTCTGAATCCCAGGGGTGAATATTAAAGTCAAACCCATGACATGTATGAATTCTAGATCCCAGGGGTGAATATTAAAATTAAACCCATGACATGTATGAGTTATGGATCCTAGGGTTGAATATTAAAGTCAAACTCATGACATGTATGAATTCTGGATCCCAGGGCTAAGTATTAAATTTATAATCATGACATTCATGAATTTTGGATCCCAGATGTGAATATTAAAATAAAAAATCATGACATCTATGAATTATGGATCCTGGGCTGAATATTATGTTTAAAGTCAAACTCATAACAGGTATGAATTCTGGATCCCAGCACTGAATATTATGTTTAAAGTCATAATTATGAAATTTAATTACACCATATTATAAGAAACAAAGTTGCCATTAAAGGTACTAAATTAAATGTAGACTATACAAATCTTTTTCAGACAATATTTACAACTAATAACAAGGTCTGTAATCAGGTTTTGCATAATTAGCCAATTAAAGAGGGTGGGTGGCTCTTGATTTGCGATAAGAATGTCATAGCATTGAAACTATGTGAACAATCAGATGAATGTACAGCTTATCACATTTCAATGTCAATATTAAAAGAGCTTCAATACTGGCTGATTCAGATTTGTTACTTTATACAAATATTTACAAGTCACACAAAGTATGTACAAGTTTTCTTTAAATGTGTTTCAATCCTTCTGGAATGTGTTTGTAGTGTATCAAAGAAAGATACATTTTGAATTGTCGACACCTAGATGCCTTGAATATCTTTGTTATTTCCTTCTCAAAATATGCTAATCACATTGCATTAAAGCCATTAGTGTTGTGCAGATGTCATTCTATATATTTTGGAATCAATTGTATTCACAAAGATTACTCTTGCATGGGCAAACATTTAATTTCTTTCATTTCTTAACAACTGTATCACATTTCACTGCTATATCTGTGGTACAATGATCAAGTTCCATTACTATGGATATTTCGTTCCCCGTGTTACATTATAGACTACATATTAATCATAACAAATTTAATTCAAAATAAATGAACTGACAAATTAAGTCCAAAGTAATAATCATGACATTTGTAATCCATAGGATCATCATATATTTCAATGCATGATGCAAGGGCTGATTATTATGTGAATCAATCATCATATGTTTCAATGCATGATCCAAGGGCTGAATATTATGTGAAGCAGTCATCATGTCTACACTATCTCATGTTTCCATGACAATATCCATAGCTTTTCCATGCTGTTTGATTTTGCCTTAATACTGAATGACGATGTTTATGAGTCACTTGCATCAGATTCTTTATTTGATTTTTGGGCAAGACATGAAATCAAATCCTGTACAAGCTGTTCAAGAGTTTCCATCCTTCTGTCATGTGATTTTAGCTTATCAAGTAAAGATGTACCTTGAACTGTACCTTGAAGTGTAAAGATGTACCTTGACACCTGGATGTCTTGAATTTCACTGGATATTTCATTCTCAAAGTCTGGGTCACCACACTGCTTACTTAGAGCTTCCAGGTTTCTGCATATATCTTTCCAAGATGTCTGGTAATCATTTAAATTTACCGTGACTGATTTTGCATGAGCAATGATTTCATTCCTTTTGTCTCTCAAAGATTGTATCATGTTCAGTTGCTGAGGACTTATATTAGGTACAATGTTGGTAAATAAGGCAGATAAAAGTGTAATATCATAATCACCCAGATTGGTACTTCCACCTGGTGGGAACAAGATGGGCATTTGAGATTTATTTAGTATTCTGTTCTTCCTTAGCTTTTTAATATCTGTTTCTTTGTTGGCAAGATACTGGTCCAGAGTACAGGTTGGTGTTACCGTATGAAAAAGCAGGAGACGTCGAAGGACCTTGGATCCAACATTTACCAATAGACATGCAATGCGCATGAACCTTTCTTTATCATCAACTGATTGCCCTGATGATAAAAAAATGATAATGATAACTATATTTAAATTGTTTTCCAGGTATGAAAATATTTTAGTGCCAGAATAGAGATGTAAATACCAATTCCAATTTTCAATTTATAACATAATACAAAATATCTATGAAATATCAATTTATATGTATGTGTGTGTGTGTGTGTGTGTGTGTGTATGTGTGCTACTGTACAAGTCTTACAAGTATATCAATCTATGCAGACATGATACCCAAGTTGATCTTATATCACTTATCTTGCCTAAATAGTATTGTAATATCTAAATATAATACATGTACAAATAGGCTTAAAGACTACCATTTGGCCAAAACTTCATCTGTTTGAAATCCCTCAAATTCATAAACATACTCCTCCTTGACTTTGATGATATAACTAGATGAAAAATATCATTTCTAATCAATACTGAAACATTTTCAGTCAATCAGCTGCAGAAACATATTATTAGAGGTTGAAGCTCAATAAATTAGATGCTGCATTATCATATAAATATACAGAGGATTTGATCACCCATTCAGATCCAGGATTATCATATAAATATGCACAGGGGTTGATCACCCATTTAAATGCAGGGTTATAATATAAATATGCACAGGGTTGGAGCACCCAGTTAGATTAATGATTATGATATAAATATGCCCAGATTTTGCTCATTAATAATGATCTAACACCTTTATGATATAAGCATATTTACCAAATTTAATCACATTGCTTAATGCTATAAGCCTATTTACCAAATTGAATTACATTGTTGATATATATCTTCATGATATAAGATTATTTACCAAATTTAATTACATGGGTGATAGACATCTGCATGATAGAAGCCTGTTTATCAAAATTGAATTACATTGGTGATAGATCTCTTCATGACATAAGCTTATCTATCAAACTGAATTACATTTGTGACGTGTATATC